>JAMKCH010007079.1:0-98371 GCA_023653785.1 Ophioderma brevispina
CCAGACTTTTTAGAGTTGTTTTTGGTGAGTTATGGATAGAGTTCATTGATGAGTCATGTTTTAGAGTCATTTGTTGATGAGTTATGGATAGAGTACATCGATGAGTTATGTTTAGAGTTTTTAGTTTTGGCAAGTAATGGATGGAATTCGATGAGTTATGCCTTTAGTGTTATATTTTGGTGAGTTACGGATGTCATTCTTTTGGTGGGGTAATCGCGAAAGCCAGGTGACCGCCTAGTTTTTCTATAATAGTTATTTTAACCAAATCTTGGTCTTCACATAGGTTATTACAGGATGCTATTACCCATGTCATTTCATCACATAGGTTATTACAGGATGCCATTACCCATGTCATTCCATCACATAGGTTATTACAGGATGCTATTACCCATGTCATTCCATCACATAGGTTGTTAAAGGATGCTGTTACCCATGTCATTCTATCACATAGGTTTTTACAGGATGCTATTACCCACGTCATTCTATCACATAGGTTATCACAGGATGCTATTACCCATGTCATCCCATCATATAGGTTATTACAGGATGCTATTACCCATGTCATTCCATCAAAAAATGTTTTTATTACAGGATGCTATTACCCATGTCATTCCATCACATAGGTTATTACAGGATGCTATTACCCATGTCATTCCATCAAAAAATGTTTTTATTACAGGATGCTATTACCCATGTCATTCCATCACATAGGTTGGTACAGGATGCTATTACCCATGTCATTCCATCACATAGGTTGGTACAGGATGCTATTACCCATGTCATCCCCATTACATAGGTTATTACAGGATGACACTACTGTCCATGTCATTAAATAGCCTGGGATGCTCTCTTCAACAAAGCAATCTGGCTGTCTACACAGTCAGGCAGTGGGATGAACAGAAGATATTTAATAAATCCAATCTACCAACTAAACTGAATAGCCAATGGACTTCAAAGTTGGTAGGGTGATAGAACATGATATTGTTCTATCACCCTTTATACTTCCTATCAGGTTTTTTTTATACTTCCCATCAGGTTTTTTTATACTTCCCATCAGGTTTTTTTCTGTCACTTTAACCCACTAGGCAGTGGTGGATTTAAAGAGAAGGGCCCTGTCAGCAGCTTAAGGTGGGCCCTTAGTTTGCGACGCAATGTCGCACTTTAGTGCAATTAAGGGGGAGTCTGAGGGCCCTGAGAGCAATATTTTAGTGGGGCCCTGTCAGCAGCTGCTGACACTGCTGACTCTTAAATCTGCCACTGTCATTAGGCACTACTGTTTTACAACTACCTGCCTGTCTATCAGCATCCAAGCACCATTTTGATTGGTCACTTGGAAGGTACGCTCATACAATGAGCAAATCAGTGATTCTTAAGGATGGTGGTATGGTTTACAAAACAAAAATTAGAAGCACTATTTTGATTGGTTACCCACAGGGGCTATCACATGTTGTATTTTGTAATGATCCTCAGATAAATTGTATCATAGGTGGTAGTATCCCCGTGTTTCATGAACAATACTTATTGCTTATTGCTCCCACCGTAAATTGGTAATTGGGGATTCAGCTTAATAATGCCCCACATAATTTCTGGTTGAAATGAAGGTACTCTTTTTTTGCATTCCTATCATATTTCATGATTGACACGTCTTCATTTGCATAGAGTTGTCAGTTACTTGCAAACTTGTAGTCAAAATCACTAAATGGAGGATCCTGGGAATCCCATGAAGTTGCTAATCGGCTACGATAATCGACTATATCAGCCGATCGCTTCTGCTTTCAACTGTCGCGAGCGACGACAATTTTCCGTTGCTATAACCAATGCATGTTAAGTTCTGTCTTGGGAGCGTCTCCGCAGGGCTATTTTCAGCTATTGTAAATACAGAATGCGTGATGAATGAGGAATGCACATTTAATGGAGAATTAAAATTGGTTGAGCTCATGGAGTGTTCTATGTCCCTTTAAAAAACTATTCTCTATGCTTAAATTGTTTTTATGGGCCCGATCTTCTAGGTTTGGTAATTTCAGGTATTTAAAAAAATCTACTGTGTGGCTGTATGATTTTTTTTTGTAGGGTAATAAATTGATTTGAATTTAAAATGTTATGAAGCAAGTGTAAGGAACATTATTTTTTAACAATACAGCAGCCAGGCAGATGAATAAAGACATGTTTTGTTAAGCATTCCTTTGGAACTCTTAGAATGTTCTTTGGTAAAAAGTGTTACGAATAGGGGTTCTCCACTGTAATTTCAGCTGTTAGAAGCGCTTTCTCTGCTTTTTCATGTAGCTATTGTCAGACAACATTAATGATCAGTGACATGTTAGGAAAGTAATGACAGAAACAGTGTCTTTAAAACTCCTTAATGCAGAACAATACTAATAAATAAGTTACCTATATTACACTTTGTGTGTGTGTATTTTTTCAAGCATTTGGATACGTTTTTGTAGTTGGGTTCCCCAGGGTTGGTTAAGGTCCCCATTAAAGTAAATTACTTCATTTCAAACCAACTTTCAACTCTGGTTTGAGAGTCCTCATTTTATTATGACAAAACGAGAATAAAAAACAAAAATATCACTAAACGGCGACCAAACGTTTGACAACTGAATTTGGAGTATGTATACCAGGATCTAAAGCCTGTGTAAATTACATTTGATGCAATTTTTCTTGCGGGCCAATGTGATTTTTTCATGATAAAAAGCTTAAGTTTTTACACGCTTGCTATGTGAAATAGGCATATGAGGCGCTAGGAACATACAATTATACCTTGTAGGCTATATGGCAAGATTCCCGCAATGGATTTTTTCTGATTTTTGAAGGTGGTCTAGTCTTGCATGTCCCTAACTGTATCAGTCGTCAAAATTGTGTTGCCATGTTTCCAATTGCTCTAAAAAAAAGGAGACATTTGCATGGAGTCACACAGCTGTGGTTGGTAACAATGATCAGTGGTGGGAGGGAAGGGTGACCTTTCATGTACGGGTCAAGGTGGGTCAGGGTTCTTTTAATTTGGTTGGTTAGAAGTTTTGAAATTTAGGTCAAGTTCACAATTTATTCAGCAAATCTACAAAAAACATAGCAGATAAACATATATAATAAACATGTGCTAGGACTACCGTATAGACAATCCCGGAGGGCTTATTTGCATTGGTAGCCCTTGTAAACGAAATAATAAATAATATGTACAGAAATTTTTTGATTAATCCTTATAATAAGTCCTATAGCATCGAATAGGGCAGAAATTGCACTACAATCCCCCACACCCACCAACGCATCAGAACACAGATTTATCGAATAGAGAAGTGCCGTAATATGGGGCGGGCGCGAGGGTATAATGCAAACCATGCCCGAAAAGAAAATGTAACAGGATAATTAAGAACATAGATTTGAGGGGATGCACATAAAATTCTACAGATGAAATATGTGAATATAAGTTAGTATTGAATCACACCAAAAAAAACAATAAAAGACAACAGCAAGCACAAATAAAAACCCTTTAAAAGGAAGGGCGAGTCGGGGAAATATCCCATGTATAAGGATGGGAAGGGATAAATAATATGACATTTTGTGGGAATTTTTGTAAGTTGACTATTTGACTTTTTGCACAGACGTAGCCAAGGGATACATGAAATAAATATTTAACACGGTGAATAGGGGCTTTGCTTCATACCCTCTTACATTCACTTTTAAAGGGAAAATGTGACAAATCAACATACTATAGAACATCACACACCTATTCGGGAAACAATCAATGCTATACTTACCCACCAAAAGATTGACCACTGCAAAGGACTCACCATTTTACCAGCGAACTGAAGAAGCAATTCCGGATATTTCGCATAGCGACGGACGTAAGTATTTTACAGGATTCGCACACGTACCTACATGAGTTAATCATAACATTTTGTTTGAAATATTATAAAAGCCTTCCCAAAATTTTAAAAACTCCCACGTTTCAGCAACATTGTCCACCCAATGACGTCATTTTATTTCTACATTAAAGCAGTTTTATGGAATTGTGCACACTTATCCCTGATTTACAAGTTTAAAAAATGCATTTCCACATTTTTTCGATTCTTGCGCATTATCGCTGCTAATCCCTTTAAAGATTCCCCATTTCTAAAGTATCACATCAATTTAAAAAAAGAACATGGTGACAATTATCAGGGGTTGGAAGAAGGGGGTGATCCTAGGAAGTTTGAGGTTAAAGGTCATGTAGGAGTCAAATTGGGACCAAATAGGTCATTTAAAAAGTTATGGAAGATAGGTTAAAGATTTCCCAATTCTGATCATGACGTTCGACAATACTCCTGGTTTGAGAACCAGCATTTGTATATCAGTCCTATTCTTAGTTTTCCTAAAATAACAAATATGGCCCTCAAATCCAATGCATAAACCCCTTGATGTTACCATGGTTACTGACTTACGTAAATATTTACAGAATTTAACTAGCAACTGTTGGAGTCTGTGAAATAAGGGACTGTATATTATACAGTATACTCTGAATTGGATATTTACTCATTATTAATCCTTTAATCCCGGTAGATTCTGTATAGGTTATAACACATAAGGCAGTGGCTATTGATGTAATACTAGGTATAACTAATAAGCCCTTTTTTGAGTTCCAGCTGTGCATTTCCGACTTTTAATCCAGAGAGATAAACCCACTTCCAGTGCACACTTATCCCTGATTTACAAGTTTAAAAAATGCATTTCCACATTTTTTTTTCGATTCTTGCGAATGGTATCCATTTTGTAGGAAGATGATTGTCTGCCAAATATTCTCACCAAATATTTTCACCAAATATTCACTACTCTTCACAAAAACAACTAAAATTCACCTCTACAATAAAATACCAGTTCCCTGTGGTGTTTTATAGGAATACATTATATGACTGCCGTACATTAGCTGCTCACAGATTATTTTGAAAAGCAATTAAAAAAAATATATTATCCTAAAATGATGTTAAACCCATTTGCAAAATTCTGTACATGTTTTTTAAAGCGTAATGGTGACAATTGGGCAAGTTGTAATTTGAAAGTTATGATTGACGTAGTGGAACAGTATCCATCTTCAGAAGTGCCATGTTTTGTTGTTGTTGTTTTCGTTTGTTTGTTTTCTTGCTTTCCTGCAAAATGCAGCTTGTTCGAAGAACGACTGGACACTTGTCATTTTCTGAAAATATCCCCTCATTTCTTTGAGTTAGCTCAGTGTTGCTGCTGGTCAGTAGTGTTTTGGTGGGAGATAGGGGTTATAATTTCCTTTCACAGTTTAATAATGTGACGCATTGGGGTGCTTTTGGAAAAATGGGCTATTATTGCTTTTAAATTCCAGAATCATATTTCCAACAACTATGTCTGGAAGGCTATTTATTACTAACTTTAATCATTTATTGAGTACAATGACACTTGGGCTGCAGGAAATCTGGTGCTGTATCTAAGATTTTACCATTTTTTTTTACTTGGGGCTGGTGTTGAAAAATTGAATAGGATTTTGTGTGTCAGACAGAAATCATCAATAGAAAATCACTAGTTTTACAGTTTCAGGCCTGAGCGAAGAGAATTGAAATGGGTTTATTTGTTAAACATTGGAAGTAGGTCACAAAGGCCGTGTTACCGATGTATATTTAGGGGAAATGTGACAAATTGAAGAGATAGGCCACCGTCTATTTACTATAGGCCACCGTGTATTTGTTATTGTAACTATATTAAAGCTCTGCAGCCCAGTGTAATTACGTAAGGTTGACATATTACTTTCCACATACCTTAAAGGGCATTTCGTGATCCACAGCCTCGTCCCCCCCCCCGACTTATACCAGAAGAGTTGAAGATTTTTTCTATCATCTTGAACTGTCGGGCTAAGTAGTTATGTGTGCCCAATCTGATGTGCAAATTCAATGGTCTCTGCAAGAAATCTGTATTTTCTGTCCGTCAATGGACGCAAATTTACTGTAGCAGTGGTCCTATGGGAGATTGTGATTTGAACATTTGCTCATAACACCAAAGCGCATGATCAGAATCAATTGAAATTTTGGGAATAAGCTTTTCTCAGGATATCTGGCGAAACATAAACAAAACAGAAGGGGTTAGAATCACGAAATGTACCTTTAAGCGTGTAAGGATCTGGAGAATTCTACAGCACAATATTTTGGTATCGCCATTTCATTGTTTTGTTGTTATTATAAGTGTGGTCCGTATGCATACATATTAAGACTATTAGGAGTAGAAAGCAAGGGATCTTCTATTGAAAGTAATGTGATAAGAGATGTACATGGCTGATGGGTTATAGGCGATGTTCTTGGCCACAGGTGAAAAATGTGCCCTACCCATGATAAAAAAGTGCTGCTATTTCAACATGCAATTATTATTCTGCACAAATTCAACATGTCAATCCTGTTCAGTACACTGAATTTGGATGATTATTTCCCCTCCTTTCAAAAAACCTGCTTTAAGACCCTTTTTATCATTCTTTCTCTCACTCCACTTTTCTTTCTCTTTCCTCTATCTTCTCCCTTCCCCCTCCTTCCCTTTCTGCCTCCCTTTCTCCATTCCTCCCTTTCTCCATTCCTCCCTTTCTCCCTCCATCCCTTGCTTTCTCCCTTCCGCTCTCGCTTTCTCCCTTCCGCTCTCGCTTTCTCCCTCATACTCTTGCTTTCTCCCTCCCACTCTCGCTTTCTCCCTTCCGCTCTCGCTTTCTCCCTTCCGCTCTCGCTTTCTCCCTTTCTCCTCCTTTTCACCCCCCTCCTCTCAGACTCACACTAAAACTCCCTTAACTCTCACTCACCTATTTAGACCAATGATTCCTGATGCTCTTTGATCTTTTGTGGAAGCATTCTTTATCATACCATCTAGTAGATTCTAGCCATATCATTGGTAAATCGCCTCGATTTACTGACTAGATATTTCCCGTATCCTGCCTTCTGAGTGCACCTGGGGCTCCGTATCTGGTCAATAAGAAATACGCATGCGCAAGATCTGTTTTCAAGAAAACACATAATAGCGTTGTTGCTTACGGCGAGCTTAGCTTGGCTCAGCACAAAACGCCGGTCTACTGCACTTTCTGCCGCTGATTTGAAACTAAAACGTAAGAATAGAATTATACTTGTGTCACTAGGTATGATTTGTGTCATTAGGTGAGTTGGTATCGAATACGGAATATATAGTCTTGGAAACCCCATGCAAGCCACCTGACCGTGTACGGGGTTCTTTCTTCGTATTCCTTATCTGCCCCCAACTCACCTAATAACTATATATAGTATACCACACTACTTCAAAATGACTACAAGCAAGTGCCCTGAAAATTCACTTCAACCAGTCAATGTTTTACACAAGTACACAAATGACCCTTCATCACAAATATTAAAGGTATTTTGTTCCAGAGAAGCATGAGGAAAGAGTAAAATCTTCTTGCAGCAATGGCCCAGATACAAAATTTAAAAACAAAACTAAACCAAGCTTTGTTTTCTTGTTATTTCCATAGTGCTGATCTTGGAGCAAGACCTCTAAACAGTGGCAGGAGAGAATCGAGTAGCAAGTCAACTAATAAACAAGGTAGACATTCCTTAGATGCAAGCATCACCAGTGGAACTGGTAAGTTACCATTTGTATTTGCACCAGAGGGTGTATTGAGTTCATCCCACAATGCACCAAGTTTTGGGAAATTTCACCTTAATATGATCATGTGATCCTCTAAAAATCCTATTCTAAACACACTTTTACACTGATTTTAGCCCACTAAGCCCACTAGTACTTTGGTAATTTTTAGCATAATCATGAAATAGCTAGTGGTTCTTAAACTTCTTGAACACTTTGAATTCCTAAGTACTGATGTATTAGTACAGTACTGGCACATTGCAAACTTTGGTTTTACTACATTTACCTTGATCACATTACAAAATAATCTTTCCCCAATATAATAACTTTTTACCAGCCAAACTGTGCAGCACTTAGAAATGATATGGTCAATCACCATGCAGTTTGTTGTTGTTACTGTTGTTATAGTAGTCGTTGTAAAAGTTTGATGTTGTGTGCTTAAGACACATGATGGTATCAAGTTGCTAAAGTCATTCAACATCTATCTATATTCTATTTGCACTGTGTAAACAAATCTTCGAAGATGCAGCCAATGCTAACTTAAAATTCCTATCAACTTGAAGTGTATTAAAATTGTTTGCTTTAAAAAAAAATACAATTTTCCTTGGCCTATTGAAGTCTATTGACGTATGATACCCATTTTGATGAATGCATGCTTGAATGTATAAAGCAAACTAATGTCTTTCAGAATTCATGAATGTTCTCTGAATACGTTTTCTTCCACCTAGGCGATGTCAGGAGTCGGTCGTCGTACGAAGATGACTTCAGACGAGCCGTGGAGCTGTCACTGCAAGAGGCTGCCAAACACTCCGGTAAGGATTAGCATTTTTATTGGTTGCTACTACCACGTGGAAGAGGAGGTATAGTGTTCTTCCCACAATGCAATTCTTCCAATAAAATGTTTGCATTGGTTGTCACATGAGTTTATAGTGACAAAAAATACCTAAATGAATAGAACTCATGCCAATCTTGCTATTTTAGTACTTTTTGTCACTATACACTCATGCGACAACCAGTGAAAAAATTGTATGGGGAGAAATGCATTGTGGGAAAAACATTATACCTCCTTTTCCCGTGGAGTAAACATATCGACTTAAAACTTGTAATCTCCTGTAACTCTTGCTGTTTTTACAGAATGTAAACATCCAAATTGTTTTCAAATTTGTGGAAGTTATATCAGTACGAATCCATTTCAATGTATCCGAATATATTTTCATGCCATTGTGTCAATTTAATCAAAAGCTTTATTTTTAAAAATTTTGTTAGAATAGTTATAAAAAGCTTTTGTAGAGGAAATGACTTAATATGAAGTGAAATGACAGGTAGTTGTTTTGATTGTGTGGTTTTATTAAATGTTTGTCTTTTGTTTTCACCCAACAGGGTGGGTTACAGATGAATGGGTCAAAAATAATTGAAACATGTGAAAATAGCTTGGGCTCCCCCCCCCTTTTCCAAAACAGCTCCATTACTTACACCACCTTCTTAAAATGCTACTGCCTGTATGGAGTGGATTGTGATGCATGTATCCTAGTACTTAGTTGCCTTATGGACATAAAAAGTAGTCAGTTATGTATTCTGTTGGCTGCATTTTTGATGTATTTATTTGGTGAATGTCGTAAAAAGATGTAAATTTATTTTGTGTGTGTTTTCCACAAAGTGCTTATTATTTTAATTTCTTTGCTTGATCCACCTGGGCAGCTGGTAAGTATAGTGGGGGACTGTAGTGCAAAGATCATATGTGAGTGTGCAAATCTGGATAAAATTGATTCACATTGATAATCAAAAATATTGATGGAAGCACTTGCCACACCCCTTTCATGGCCCCCAGCTTGGATTTCAAGGTTACACAGGGGTAAAATTTTTAAAATGTTCCGATTGTGTTGAAAAGCACACCACGATGTCTGTCTGGTTACAAGGATTCCAAAAAGGTATAGTTTATACCACCTGTGACTTATAGTTCAGGAATTATGGGGTAAAAACGGTAAAAATGGTAAAAAGTCTATTTTGGTTTGTACAGGGGTCAACGTTTAAAAGTTGCTCCAGTTTTTGTAAAATGTGGTTCAAATTGTTGGTTTAGCTCATAGAATGAAATATAGGAATAGGTTTGACTATCTTACGTGTCTGGTTATTAACCAAAATGGCGAATAAAGTCATAGCTATTGGCAGCTATTGAATTCTATTGACTGTGACCAATTTTTGTTGGATAATGTGAAAACTAAGGCAAACTATTCCCTATTTCAATCCTTTAAGCTAGGGAAACAATTTGCACCACATATTAACTGAATCAAAGCAACTTTTTTGACCCATGTACACACCAAAATTGACTTTTTCGCCATTTTTACCCCGTAACTACGGAACTATAAGCCATAGATAGTGTAAACTATACCTTTTTGGAATCCTTGTAACCAGACAAACACCATGGTGTGCTTTTTAACACATTCGGAACATTTTAAATTGTTGACCCCTGTATAACCTTGAAACCCAAGCTGGGGGCCATTAAGGGGGGTTGGCAAGTGCTTCCATCAATTTTATGGATTATCAATGCCTAAAGTACTTGTGTGCAAAAAATCACAATTTTATCCGGAAGCGCACAGTCTTTCACTACAGTCCCCTGCTAGTATGCCCTCTGTGCAAGAGATTAGAATTTGTCATGTTTTTGTCATGTTGTCCTTCATTGTAGTAAGCACATTCCATTGCTGCCACCTGACTAGTTCAAACAATGAACATGATATCTACAGCTATGCAGTCTCAAAACTGACCCAATGTGACTTTTCACTCAGTTCGTCATGCCGTGTTGCTTATAAATGGGGTGTTCAGGATTTAAATGAAAGGTCATTTGAGGTATAGAGGTCATTTGCTTCTTCTGTAGAATAAAATTGTATTCACTAATAATTCAACTTACTCATCTATCTGTGATGACAAAAGTCAGCTGTCAGGGGTCAAAGGTAACTAAGAGGTTAAGTGGTCATATGGACTGGAAAATGTTGGTGTCTCTTTGCTGTTGCGCCATTGGTGCTCTTTTTCAGTGGGTTTGTGTTTTCTAAAACAGTGCCTTTTTTATGTGATCTTGTTACGCACAACACCAAAAACTAAATACTTTGTTTTAATTTCTGAAATATTGCATAAATATGTATTACTGTATTGCATTTTTTTAATGTCAAAAAAACAAAAAAGTAAAATGCTCTTCTGCCAGATCACATCACATCATCCTTGCCTTTCTTCCTTTACCATCATTTGATTAGATTTTGAAAGCAATTATAGACATTTCAGTTATTTTATTTCATTTTTGTTTTTTGCACAAAGGTCCTTCATCAACAACCCAAGCAACTGACCAACCATCAAGTAGCGGTCTCTCTGCCAGAGGCTCTAGTCATCTTGATTTTGACCAGATCTTGAGTGACATTTGCATGCAGGATGATCGCAACAGCCGCGGAGATTCACGGAAAGTGACCGGAGAGAGAAAGCATAAGCACGGATCTCCTGCTGGCAAAGGGAAGAAAGGCAAGAGCTACAGCAAACGCAGTGACCGCCAGGTCAACCCCTGGGAACCAAGTCAGCCATCAAGCTCTATGAACTTATCCAGTGAATTGGAGACAGAGTTTGATCGTATCAAGAGGGAAATCTCCTTCAAAGATGATGATAAGCCTCGAGCTAGTAGTGCAGGCACCAGCAGCAGTAGCAACGGTAGCAGCAATGGCAGCAATGGAGGTGCAAAGTCAGCAGATGGTTTCAAGAAACCCCGAAGCATATCGGACGTTGGAAAACCATCGCTAATGATATCGGCACCGCAGTCAAGTAGCTGGAGTCCTAGTAGAAGTCTAGGCACTGGGAAGAAGTCGTCTTCATCAAAAAATTACCCATCTGTACGTTTGCAACGTGTGCCCTCACCCAATCTAAATAGCCAAGGACGGCCACAGGGCAATAGGTCAACTAATGATCCATTCTCTGTGCTGTTAGACTCTAGTTCCAGTCACCTTCAGGTCCAACCAGCCACAGTACTGTCCGCATCTGCCGAAGACATGCATCAACCACGGCTTAAGCCTGGCCGTAGTCTACAAAGATCTGCCTCAGACCGGGCTTCAACATCTTCAAAAAGTCTTGTGGCTGGACTGCTTCCTCCTCGAAAATCATCATTAACAAGTGGTGAGAGGAGGGAGATATCCTTTTCATTTGTTATGACCAGCAAAAGAACTTTACCATCTCCTAAACCGGCCAAATCCACGGCAAGCACGGAATCCCCATGGGAATTTCAAGCCGACGTTGCCAAAAAAATGGCTGCCGAGGCCAAGAATGTCGGCCTTTCAAAATCTACAGCTGACAGTGCACTCTCAAGTCAAGCTGGTGCAACTGCAAACCCATCTCAGAGTCATAGGAGATCATCACTTGAAAAGGCTAGCGATAGCCTGATATCGGTACCAAAATTCGGCACACTCCCGGTGCATAGTAAACGATCCAAGTCCGAATCGCCAGCTAGAGAAGGTGGCAGAAAATCAAAAATTAAATCTAGGCGGTCATCGACAGATCGGTCTGCGAATACATCTGTCGAGCCCAGCGTACTCAGAGCTCTGAACTTATCTACCAATTCAGAATTATATGACACCGATGCCAGCAAAGGCCACATACATCTGCGCAAGTTGGAAAACCTGCACCTCTGGCACAGCCAGAATCGAGCAGCGAAAGCCATCAATCTGCAGCTGCATATGAGCTGAATTACCGGTGACCTCGTTAAGTGTAAGCAAAGCAAAAGGAGCAGAAGAGCCAAATCTTAGCTCTACAGATCCCACCGGAGTTGCCGGAGCAGAAGGTGGGGCCAGTGTTGTAGAAGAACTTTTAAGCATTGATCGGGAGGAAGACAAAGAGGATGCTGGAGTTTGGCAGATGTACTTATAACGACACTTAAATAATTAGGGTCAACTTTGATTCCAAAATTTTTTAAATTGTATTTTTCCCACTTCTCCCTTCCTTCAAGAATTGAATAAGTTAAACAAACGCACATATTGTAAACAACTTTTTCATAGAAAATGACTTTGTTGGCCGTCTTAAAGGAGAAATAAAAACACATTTATTATCAAAGTCCTCCCCATCCCCCCAATAAAATGGTCCAACTTGTTCCACTGTGTCATGTATTTTTATAACTATTTTATTCCAAATCAGTTGTGAGGTACTGTATAAGTGGAACTTTTCGCGAGGTTTTTATTTTCGCAGATTTCGCGAGTGAACATAAAAACACAATAAAAATTCCTTTAAAAAGGAAAGGGCGAGTCAAGGATTCGGCACACATACAAACATGATCAATAACATTTTGTTTTAAATATTATAAAGCCCTTCCCAAAGCTCCCACGTTCAGCAACATTTTCACCCAATGACTTCATTTTATTTTCTTAAATTTTACTTCTGTCACCCAAAGACTTAAATTTTTCAAAATGTTTTCAAAGATGTTCATCCACGCCATTGCACTATTTCAATTCATATACAAACTTAGAACATTCGTTACTTCATGACATCTTACCTGTCATTCCACCGTATTGAATCGTAAATATCACATTTTATAAGAAGTGTGAAATTACAATCTATCTATACTACTAAAAAAATGAGATCAAAGGTCACACGCATCTAGGTAAAAGTCACACACGGGGGAAATGCACTAGTACTACTAAAAATGAGATCTGTCTGTCTGTCTGTCCGACTATGCGTTTTGACGCACTTTGACCTATGGAGCTGATGTTTGGAATACAGGTAGAAAACAACACCCTGAGGTTTATTATCAGGGTTTCAGGGTGACCCAAAAAAATCAAAAGTCATCTGCAGGAGGTCAATTTGCATAAAATGCCGAATAAATGCCAAAAGGACCGCTAACCTGAGCAAAGAACAAGTCTGAGGTCAAAGGTCACACACAGGACAAAGGTTGCCTTCAATTTGGCAAGAAACCCAAAGTTGGTTGACCACATAGTTACATCCATACTTGACTGTAAGATCATTTTTGCCCAACCATAAACTACTGCTCGCTGTAAAATTGTAATAAGTAATGGCTTTTCAACCATGTCTAAATATAAAATAGTAGATGAGTTAGTTATGTCAGTCATGATCAATCAACAGTACTACGCATGACAGCAAAAAATTAAGAGAACCTCATTAAAGGTGGCTGATCCATAAGAATCGGGACCATTCATGTTTCCTCTAAGCCTCCCTTACCCCCCATAAAAAAAAGCAAATTTAAATCGTCCAAAAGTTTGTGAAGTGAAAGATTTTGAAACGTTTTTATTCATAACATCAAAATGATAAACATTCTTAAAGAGACATGGGAAGATTTCCAGAAAGAAGCGCCCCAATTTTTCTCGAACCCCATTTGGTCGCCTGCCCTAAGGCAGGAAAGACAATAGGTCACTTGGTCCCTGTTGTGTTATGTTATGTTGTTGATGAGGTCTGTTGTGATTTGCTGTTGTGAAAAAGGGTTAACATTTGCATGTATGTAATATCCACATACTTGATGGATTTAAACTAAACTTGGCTCACAGCGTGCAACATGGCATCCCCCACTTGTTTGAGTTTGGTAAAGGGTCACTACCAAGGTCAAAGGTCATGTGAGGTAAGTTGCTGTAAAATTGGGCTGAAAAATGTAAAATTGACCTCATATGAAAAGTTGGAAGTTCAAATTGGAACCAAACTTGATCATAGGTGCACATGGGATACTCATTTGTGATGAGGTCAAAGGTCACGTACCAAGGTCAGGTCATGTGAGGTCAAGTGTAAAATAGGCTTGAAAATGTAAAATTGAGACTAATATTGAAAGTTGAAGTTCAATTGGAACCAAAACTTGAGTCATAAGTGCTGCAAAAGGGGATCCTCATTTGTGATGAGGGCAAAGGTCACATACAAGGTCAAAGCCATGTGAGGTTCAAGTTGCTAAAATGGCTGAAATGTAAAATTGACCTCATTAAGTTCAATTGGAACCAGACGTGAATCATAGGTGCAACATGGGATCCCTCATGTGTTGATGAGTCAAAGGTCAATATCAAGGTCAAAGGTCATGTAGTGTTAGGCCTATCAGTTCAAGAAACGCGACGGCAGGCGACAAGCGATCCGAGGGATCCGATGTATTTTTTTACATATTGAAGATGCTTACCAAGGTATTCGATAAGCACCTTAAGTGAATAAGCGAATACGCCATCTTTATGTATTAAGATGATGATAGTAGTTGCTGTCGTGCACAACAGAAAGTCAAGCATGGTTTATATAGGGAAAATTACGATAGCAGGCAAGTTCCAAACAAGGTTTGCGGTTTTCTTTTCACCTTTGTCCAAAAACTATCGGTAGGTGGTCTACATTGATCCAGTGAAATTTGTGAGAAATTTGTATACTAAAAAATTCTCAGTCACATTAAAGTGGGATTAGTGATCCAAAGCAGTACCCTTGATTTACCTAAAAGAATAAGGATTTTTTTAATCATCTTGAACGTTGGCTCGTATTCCACAATTAATTACTTCACATACAAGTTACATGGTATTTCCTGACATCGCCCTTTCCTTTTTTAAAGGATTTGGTTGATTTGTATTGATATCGCCACGATAATATTCACCACGACTTGCTGCATGTGGTGACAAACGTTTAAAGTCCATGGCCCGATCGCTAATAGCATCGTTGCCAGAAGAAGCCCAGGTTTTTTACGGAAGTAAAGTGGTCAACATTTGGATATCAGAAAAAACTACTATTTTTATCAGTTACCCTGTGAAATTATAGGGCAAAAAGGAATTTGGTTTGCGAAGTTATGAGCGAAAATGTGCCCCATTTTGGTCGACCAATATTAATTGTACACAGTACCCTATGGGCTTACAAAATTACGTTTTTAGGCTCTCACAGCCAAAGGGATGTGAAATATTGGTGCGAACTTTACAGATGGGGTTTGGGTGAGCGATCTAGCAGATGAAAACTTCATATCCTATATCGGCCATCCCCCTCTTTAGGCACTCAAACGATTTAAAGACGCTGTTAACCATCAAATCACTGTAAAAATTAAAAAATAAAACAATTCCTGACAACATATACTAATTTCATAATTTTCGTCAATATTTCGTTTTTCCGGTTAAGCCAATGGCGATGTCTAAATTTAGGATTTCTTGGCCGCACTCTCTGTTGCCTGATACGCTCCTCTATATTCATGTTTTATTTTAGTGTTACCCCGTCGTGTTTTATTGCAATCCGTCACGACGGTAAGACATGCGTGGAAGTGTGGGATCGCTTTGTATTTCTAATCTTTGACACATTATATATTTTTGTAAATGTACGTTCATGTTTTCGCTGGGCCCATCTTATTGAGTTTAATCATCCATAGTGAGTAAAATGCCACAACATTCAAATAAAACTTCAGACATGTAGATTTTAGAGGATTTAAACGGCACGAATATTTCTGCAACACTGCTATTTGAAAAGTAGGTCAAACCCAGCGAATAGAGCGGGTAGCCATAGGCTACCCTCGCCCAAAAATAAAAACTTGAGAAAAAATAAACTTCCAATAGATTTGTATTGACATTGATGTCAATACCATGAATTCAAAATTCTC
Source organism: Ophioderma brevispina (assembly GCA_023653785.1). Lineage (NCBI taxonomy): Eukaryota > Metazoa > Echinodermata > Ophiuroidea > Amphilepidida > Ophiodermatidae > Ophioderma > Ophioderma brevispina. The sequence continues at coordinate 16,142 of JAMKCH010007079.1, forward strand.
GCCGCATTGTGACCTTGGCAAAAATGTTAAAATGCGAAAAATATCTGTATGCAGAAATTTCCAACTGTTACAGTACGTGGTTACCAGTGAGCACAAGATGCATGAGTAACTCGAGTAAATGAGGGGCACAAGATCATGTTAAAAAATTCAATTTAAATTTGAGGACCTATTAAGCCTAGCATGTATACGGACACCAAATGTAATTAACACCCTGTTTGAGTTTCTGTTGATGCTATGCATTTTATTTGACATGTTGTCACTGAACCAAAGACCATTTAAACGCATTGGTCCTGATTTCTGGAGAAAAATGAGGTCCCACGCTTTGCTCTTTGCCGTAAAAAAATTTTTTAAGGCCCAGCTTTTTGCCTTCCAAATACAAAAAATTAGAAAAGCGCTTGATAAAATGGACTTTACATGGTGAGGAAGGCGTGCATCCCAGCTTTCAATTGAGTAGTGAGGATTCAATTTTATAGGCAGGTGAAAGTGATCTAGGAGGGGGATATGACAAAAATTTTATGTAATATCATCTTCGGTTTTCATAAAATTTGACTTTAAAGGATATACAAGCTATGTTTGTTTTGTAATGATAACGTAATTATAAATTGTAAATTTTTAAAAAACATTAAACGCTTTTTATAAACTAAATGGCCGTTACCGCATTGATTCCTCTTGTTACATGTATGCTTTGGTGTATAGATCATGGTCGTCAAAATTGATTTAACATACCGTATCCACGATTAGGGCCTTGAAAAAATATGTTTGTTGCCGTAACAGAGGAAAAATATTAGGGTGGTCGGTCAGATTTTTTAAAAGATTAAACTTCACAATTTTACTCTAAAATCCCAATACAAAATAATACATTTAAGTTTTTTTTTTAAACTATTAAACTTAAAAATAAAATTTTACTTTTTATAGTTGTTTTGTCTTATTTTGATGGAGTTTTTGGCATTTTTTAAAAAACTTTAAAAATGTTGTTTTTAAATTTCTACAATAAAATGAATAGCATGGGCCAGTCGGCAAAATTTCTTTTTATTTGTGTTACATGGCACATAAAAAGATTTTTGAGCAGTTAAGTTTGTTAGGGTCGGCCGGGTTACGGCAAACAAACCTTTTTTTGCCTTATGATACACCGTAACAGTGCAGAGACTTTGCCTCAACAAAATTTTCTTAAGTGGCATTTTTCGCCACCTCGTTTCTCACTTGTACAATTTTTTTACAACAGAGAAGAAACCTTCTATATGTACTTGATATTTAATTATTGTACCACCGTGTTATTCCAAAATTGATGTATCTATATAGGTATATGAAATTAGAGGTAACCAAGTAGTATCATGGAAAGCAATGCAGACAAAAAATGTTCTAAAAATACTTACAGATGTGAATTATTATTGTGTATAATATGCAGTACAAGCATTTGTAACTGAAACCGAAGTAGCGAGTGTATGCTCCGTGACTCTTTTTCCCCTTAGCGGTTGCCTTAACTCTTTTGTACTTTTTTGTAAAATGCTTGTCTGTGCTCTATTAATTTGTTATTACTTAAAGTTGCTGTAACTTAAACATATAATAAGAAAGAAACACAAAATTAGTGATTTGATAATAGTATCAATTTTGATGTCAGAAGATGATTGTAAAGTTATTAAGTTTTAAAAACAAATTGAGATTTGTAAATATGCACAATTGACAGTCAGATATAATCAAGTTGAAAAATCAGTAAAATAATGCTTACTATGAGGGAGTGCTGAAAGCACTTAAAAACTCTTCATAAACAAACACAAGATTGTCAAACTCTGTGAGGTTTGCAGTGTAGTACTGTTGGCTCCATTAATGCAGCAAACTTTTGATAAGGATCCTTAAACCAATGTGCAACTTTATCGCTTTGGAAATCTTACTTAAAACGTAGCTTTTTTGTAAAGCCATTTGACTTGGCAATGCGTGAGAGTGATGGGGTGTCAGTTTGGTGAGATATTGTCATAGATGTGTGTAAAATTGGGATATTCTTTTTGAAAACTTCTACTCCCCTGTTAGAGGATGTTACCTACATCTTCCTTGAGGGAGCGTGTATTTTCCAAATTGTACATACCCTGTTGAATCCATACTCCTTAAGTGGAATACTTAAGGCACTATCAGTGATTTGCTAAATCAGAAAATCGAAAAAAAAAAACTAATTTAAAATCAGATTTGTACATGTAACTGTAAACAAGTGTAGGTATCCTAACATATCCTACAAGTACTGAAAGCAAAAAGTACAAAGACTGACCCAGCAACCTAATAAGGACAAAATAAGGATTTTAGTCATTGCTGTCCGTACGGACACATAACTGAATGGAGAGTTAAGGAGGATTCTTATCTTTGACCACTGCAGGTTTTTCCTTTCCTGTCAATTTTTCAGTTGCAAAAATAACTTTGAGACTTCTACACCACTTATCCTTCACTTTTAAGGCATATTTCTGCAATTTCCAAAATTTTGACTCTTTCGGCGAAGTCACTGATAGTGCCGTTAAATGAAATAACAAGTAAAGTTTTTGGTTACATAGGACCAATCAATTGAAATGGTTCCAACAGTGAACATTATTATATTACAATAAATTAATTAGCAATTCGAATGAAAATAAAAAAGGGAAATGGGTGCATCCATGTTAGCAATCATCTCCGGCCGGTGTTGATGTCATGGCCAAGTGACGTATGTTTACGCTTGTGTCATGATGATCTATCAAAGCAATGTGTACCTGGTGACTAACTTTGAGTATCTCGTTGGTTTGTATTTTTAACAGTATGCAATGCGCGATCATATTCAAATAAATGCAGTAACTGAATTCACAGATGAACTGCCAATCCAAATAAGGGATAAGTGCTCTTCCATTTGAAAGGGTAACTCCCTCTGTGACAGACTCTACCTAAATCTTCCTCAGTGGGGGTAGAGATTTCAAATGGATTAGTCCATTGTATCTTGTCAGCAAAAAAAAAATTGAATACTAAGTAGATGATCTGTGCATATTTTGGCTGCTAGTGGGGTGGGATGGTATAGAGGTTTCTGTGAATCAGTTGTTCCATCCATAATCACTGGGCTTTAAAGGGGGTATTTTGTGCTCATTTGTTTTATCTAGTTCAATATATCATGAAAAGAAGAAGGCTATTTCGAAATTTCAGCAGATTCTGATAGTGGATGTATGATCAATGATTTGTAGCACGTGCCCCATATGCTATCGCATTGTAACTTCTCTCCACTTCAGACAGAAAATATATCCTAAATATTTTTTTTGCAGAGATTGTCAAAGGTGGCCCAAAAGGGCAGGCACACATAATAAGGCCTATATTTCAGATGATTCAAAATGTCAACTTTTTTGCAATAGATCACAAAATGACCCTTTAAGTTTTCTTCTCTATTTTTAATGTATCTGATGTGCAATAGTATTTAATATTTTGTACATTTGCTATATGCCAGTGATACAGTGTACAGACATACATATATGCACAGATCGTCTAGTGTAAAGGATAGGTCATGGTCAAATTGGGCTTATTCTTACTCCCAAAATAAAAGTGCCTAACACTCCAGGGATGGTCTAACAGAAATACCTATTCAAAGACAATCCTGCACTAAAGCATTTCTAAGTATCTGGAGACTTGTGCCATGCTGAGATGTTGACCTTTTTGCTCTAATTAAACTTTCAGGAGGTCACCCAGGCTTTACCACTTCAATTCTAATCTTATCTGTGCATTTTCACTGGTGAGAGTAAGCATGTTTTGTTAATAACACCTCTGATCAAACTAATCTGGTTCATACATATTGTCTTTTGTTTTTGTTTGTGTTTTTTTTTTACCTTTTAAGCACTTAACATATATTATCAAAAGTGTCCTTTTGCAATTTAGAAATTGTGTATTTTACTTTGGTATCTGTTCTTCTGTATTGGCAGGTTGACTGACCTGAAAAGGATTTTAAAAATGATATTGTTATCAAGTCTCAATCCATTTGCAAAGTCTTGACACAATTTGAGATGCTTAGCGGCAAAATGGGCAAATACCTCATCAGCAGACTGCCTGACAAATGATGTTGCCATTTGGATAGCCCTCCTCCTAACATTCCACTGGGAATTAAAGAGACATGAGGATATTTCCAGAAACATGTAACCTGGTTGTTTCAGAAACTGGGTTTTTGCATATTTAGAATTATGCTTACCAATGTATGAAAGCACACCTCAAGTGAATAAGCTGGAAACATCTTCATGTGATTAGAAGATGATTGGTATTTTCTGTTGTGCATGACAGAAATTCCAGGCTTGCTTGTAGAGGGAAGGAGAAGAGCAGGCAAATTTAAACTTAGTTTTTGTTTTTCTTTTCCACTTCGATTGTCCGATAAATCCTCGAAACATTCTCAGTAGGTATTTTACCAACACTCAAATGGAAATTAGAGAAATTTGTATCAGAAAATCTACTTGTTTGCTTGCTTTAGGGAGCTTACATGTTTTGATATTATTTCAGCTAATATTTATCCATGCTGTATCACTTCACATAGAAAGAGACAAAGTGGCTATATAATCGCTTTTGAAATATTGCTTTGGTTTGTAGATGACTTGACGGAAATCTATAGCCCGAAGCGAAGCAGTGTGACTCAATAGTTTTGTGGCTTATATGTGTGTTACAATAATCAGTTATGACTCAATTTCAAGTGGTCAAAATTTTATTAGATGGTGGTTTGAACCATCCCATGATGCATTGCAACATACCTAAACTTTACACCTACCAGTACTTTAAGAGACATGAGGACATTTCCAGAGAGAACCGCCCTCAGTTTTTTTAGAACCCAGGTTTTTTGCATATTTGGAATGCTGACCAATGTATTAGATCATACCTGAAGTGAATAAGCCGAATATGCCATCTTTATGTAATAAGATGATGATTTAGTAATTTACTACAACACATATTTCAATGGAGATTCATATCTTTGGACACTGCTGTTTTATTCCTTTATTCAATTTTTCGCTTGGAAAAAATAATTTACGAGATTTCTACAAAGTAATTCTTCACTTTTAAGCTATTTCAAAAAATGACTCTTTAGGGTGGATCACTGATAGTGTCTTTAGTAATGCAAATAAATGCATTGCAGATATCCACAAATACTTAAAACTTCCCATTAATTTTCATAAGTTTTATCTAAAGATGATTTTACATACATAGTGAGGATAATGTTTGCAATTTATGGTAGTACTTACGCTATTGTTAATGCTTCCAATAGATACTGGAGTTGTGCTGAAACCACAACATTAATAAAAAAAAAAAAAAAAAAAACATGTTTCTTTCACCAATACCAACATTTCATGAGAATTTCAACGAGATCTGGGCACGAAGCCGTAGCCGATGATCCAACCTTAAGAGACATGAGGACATTTCCAGAGAGAACCGCCCTCAGTTTTTTTAGAACCCAGGTTTTTTGCATATTTGGAATGCTGACCAATGTATTAGATCATACCTGAAGTGAATAAGCCGAATATGCCATCTTTATGTAATAAGATGATGATTTAGTAATTTACTACAACACATATTTCAATGGAGATTCATATCTTTGGACACTGCTGTTTTATTCCTTTATTCAATTTTTCGCTTGGAAAAAATAATTTACGAGATTTCTACAAAGTAATTCTTCACTTTTAAGCTATTTCAAAAAATGACTCTTTAGGGTGGATCACTGATAGTGTCTTTAGTAATGCAAATAAATGCATTGCAGATATCCACAAATACTTAAAACTTCCCATTAATTTTCATAAGTTTTATCTAAAGATGATTTTACATACATAGTGAGGATAATGTTTGCAATTTATGGTAGTACTTACGCTATTGTTAATGCTTCCAATAGATACTGGAGTTGTGCTGAAACCACAACATTAATCTGCTTAACCCTTTCAATCCTGTTGGATTTTGTATAGGTTATAACATGAAGTCAGTGGCTTTTGAGATGGCTTCCCAATTGACCTGGAGGTCATTTGGGAAGCCATCTCAAAAATCACTGGCCAAAGACTAGGCTTGTTTGGACTCATTTGAATGCATTTTGCATGCTGAATCTAATTATGGCCTTAAAAATGCATAATTTTCGGGAAAAAAGAATACCTTTCTCTGACATACAAAACTGCCTTAGAGCCCAAAGGGTTAAATATGTAAATGTACCTTCTTAACTGATATTATCAGAGATTTAAATACCTCTTGCAGTACTGGAGATGTTTATATATTAAAGAATAAAGATTATGAAAGCAAAATGTGTAAACAAAAGAGGGGAAATATTATTTATGGAATTCAAGTGGAATTATACTTCTAATGACATGTGTCAGCTTATTGAATCATGAAATTAAAACAAATGCCAAATTTAGTTTTAATAATTTTGTGGCAAAAATTATGTTAAGGAATACTATAATAAAAACTATTTTTGCACTGACAAATTTTCAGGAGTGGATAAGGACTTGAATATTTTAATGTCTTTGACCTTGTACATGCGACAAAATCACTTATTTTGAAATTGCGTGTTCACATTACAAACGCTATTACAACAACACGATATATTGTTGTGTTCATATTAGTTGTAAACTAAAAAAGATGAAATAAGCTTACTCTAGTTCTGTGACAATTAATGCTCTCTATCAGAAATATGTAAGAGTTTGAAACAAGCAATTAGTTGATCAAAACAATAAATTTTGCTTTGTTTAACTAAGTGATTTTAATATGTCAAAATAATAGATTTTTTTTCGACTGCCTTATATTTTTCACATTTGTAGTATTCATAATTGCTTCATCAAAGTAAGCAATTTTGCTTGTGTGTACGGGGTCTATATTCAGAAGTTTAACAATATGCCATATAAGAATGATGTAAAAAATTGATTACATCCAACTTAATTTTTTTCAAATTTCTGTGAAATTTGAGAAAATAAATTGCTGTCATATTTAAGGGCATACTCAGTGTGGATTTGTAATAAAATTATTATTTTCATTGCATTTTATTTATAGGACTGAATACATGTATGAGTATTTACTCTGCAAAAGAATGCCATTCTCTTCTCATAATAACTTATGGTACCATAAAGGGTAAAAATCTTGAGATTCCTATGTTGGGAGAGAAAACAATAAAATGGAGTTCAGTGTACTCCTGCACATCCCCGAAGTATTATTTTTGTGGCAAAAGGTTTTAATGCCCTATGACCCTCTCTATTGCCATCCCCGATTTGCACTTCGCCACTTTAGAATATATAACAAATCCATCCCAAGATTATTTTCAATCTTAAAAATGTATCTCGTTCAGTCATTGTTTAGGCTTTATGTGTCACTAGAGTCATTTTGAGGAGGGATCCTGGGTTGTGTGCGCAATTCCATGTTGAAGTCAGCTCTATACTTTGTCCAGCTCAAGTACGAAGTAGCGACACGGGCGTCTACATTGTTCTGGCTTAGCGCGCGCGTAGGCAAAGCACAAGCACACTAACTGAGAAGCGGCACTGGGTTAAACACAAACGTCGTCACTTCATACTTCAGACAAGACAAAGTATTAATAAATGTTCTGCTGAGCTTTTATGTAAACAGTTCCAAGTTTTTGCATATAGATGTTTTCTGGCTGAACCAGTTGGGGCATTTATATTTCTGATGGAAAGCCAACTTGGGGTGCACTAAACAAAATACTAATTTTTCTTTTTTTATAAAGTTATGGCACCTTCAGATAGTGCATCTTACCAGACATGGCTCCCAGTAAATCTCAAATTTTTTGACAAAATTAAGCGATTTGGGGCCGGAAATCACAAAATTTTGGCAGAAAAAAATTAAAGCTGTATTATCTATCAAGCAGCATTTTTCTTATACCAGAAGTGTTGGGAAGGGGATTTTTTTTTTATTGTTTTTGTTTTTGTATGAGTAACAGTAAAATGTGCACTCAGCAAGGTCATGCTTGGACCATCAAGTCAGCATAATCAGCATTTGGTTTGCACTCCATACTCTATCTATTATGATTCATTTGGTGTTTTGTTTTTTGCCAAGCCTGGCTGCCATTGTGTGATATTACTGAAATTGTTTCATGCTTTTGTAATTAGACAAGCCTTGTTGATCTTGACTGAATAATAGGTTTTTTGTACCACCATTATCCAAAGTTTTCAAGGTTGGCAAAATTATCAAAATTTTTTAAAACTTTTTTGAGTATTTCTTATAGGACCCTTCCACACATTCCACAAATTTATCACAGTTGATATAATGCATAAAAAGATGGTGAAATGAGTAAAGGTTGTTGATGCCATTTACAGTAATAGATAGGACATCATTACCAACTGAGGTCAGAAAATACCATGTATTTTTTGGATAAGATGGAAGTGTATGGAATGTAAGAACACTCTGCAACTATTGATTTCTTTTTAATAAAACAATGCGAAAGGAAGTACGAACTTCAGTGTGATTTGTTTAATTCACTCTCCTTAGGAAGCTGCTTTTCCAATATTTTCGAGTTTCTTGATTTTTTCACCATTCTGTTAACTTATCCAGCAGGTCATGTAATTTTTCTCGAAGGCCAAGTTGCTGATGGGAAAACAGACTTAAAGGTGCTTGTTCCAATCGCCTTGCCACTCCCCCCGATTTACCTGGAAGTAGTATCAATTTTATCAGATGAAAGGTTGTATTTTTCTCATTGTCATCCTAAAATTTCATCTTCCAAATCCTTTCTTTCCCAAGATACAGATGAAAAACTGCCCTTTTAATGGTTAACCATCAATATTAGCCACCAGTGAATAGAGCCTTGCCATGTGCATTATCGCTTCTACTATCAAAACCACAAGTTTGTTTCCCACGATACTATTAAACACAATACACATAAATCAGAACCAGCACCTTTAATTTCAGTGAAATAATTGAGCTGTTAACTGATTGAATTTCTTCTGCTGCCCTGATGCTGCCCATTGCCATATCTGAGATTAAAATATACATTAAAATGATGCATGCATGCATGCGTGCATGTGTACTTTTTGCAGTTGTAGTATATAATACTTGTTGTCCTCACCAAAACTACTTTACAAGGGGATTCTGAAATGAGCAGCTTATGGATAGATCATGTAGTGCAAGGTTGTAAGTACGTGTAATAGCTGCTATTCTTAAACAGCTGTGAAAATGTAAGCAATTTCATTGGCTGATGCCTGGGTTCAATTAGACATTGAACCCAGGTAGTACGCGCTGTGTATTGATGTTATTTTTAGGTTGAAGCGCTCGCGTTATACCACGTTTTGTTACGTTCATGCGCGCCTTTCAACGTTGTGCCTCGTTGCGTATGATCGTTGCATTCAACGGGTTGTTCGATTGTTGTCACTGGGTGGTGTCAGTCCTTTCTTGTTGTATTTAAGCCATAAGTATCACAAAATTGGGTTAAAGATGACCTTAAACGATAAAGCGGTTTAAGGATGAGAATAAAGGTATGATTTTGGGAACCGGTACTCTTTTTACGACGAATTGAAACCGGCGACACCATTATTTTTGCATGGAAGAACTCGGCCTCCGGCCTCGTTCTTCCACTTAAAATAATGGTATCGCCTTGGTTTCAATTTGTCGTAAAGAGAGTACCGGTTCCCAAAATCGTACCTTTATTCTCTAATTTGTGAAATTCCCTTTAGACAAACTATTATACCAAGTCTTTGGTCAGTGGCTTTTTAAATGGTCTTTGAGGCAACACAGTCACCTGAAGAACCATTTCAAGAGCCACTGACTCCAAGGAAGATAAAGTGAGTTATTCTAATACATGGCAGCACACCAATGTATTGCATGGTAGCTATTTGCATTTACGACCTTCTTGCACACTCACATGACAAGATGGCCAGATAAAAGGATGTCTTGATGAATGTCCAGACCTATGTGCAAAAAATATTAACACAAATTGCTAACCCTCCTGTTTTTGTAGGTCTATATATTGATCATTTCAAAGAGACTACGAGGACATAGACCTTTCCAGTTACTAAAACACATAGGGTAAAAGGACACCCTGGGGTCATATGAGGAGAGTGGGGTCTTAATTATGCATCATGTAATTCCAAGAACCCAAAAAGAAAATCATGTACCCGAAGGAATTTTGGCACAAAACTTGTGCTACCAGTGGAAGGTCATAAGGCCGATTTTATTTTTACTGGTATGCAAAGTTTTTGAACATAATCACAAATAAAAAATACTGCAAGTTGGAACTTGCAAATCCCCCTGATTTTTGCGTGACCAAGTTTGAAGGCAAAACTGGGGTCAAAGGTCGTATTGAAGTTATTAGACTTCAATTTGCACATACCCTATATGATGCTTGGTCAAGTCGTTCTTTTGAGCAAGTATGAAGTTAATAGAGCAATGCATGGAAGAATGAGAGCTGTAAGCTGCCAACTAAACTAAAGGCAACATGGACATACAACACCTAACCAAATGGAACATGGACATTAACCTAACCAAAGGGGACATGGACATACATCAACCTAACCAAAGGGAACACAGACATTAACCTAACCAAAGGGAATACGGAACGACATAAACCTAACCAAAGGGAATGCGGACATACATCAACTTAACCAAAGGGAATGCGGACATACATCAACCTAATCAAAGGGAACACAGACATTAACCTAACCAAAGGGAACGCAGACATACATTAACCTAACCAAAGGGGACATGGACATACATTAACCTAACCAAAGGGAGCATGGATACATACACAGAAGGATTCTGCTCTTACAAAATAACCCATGTTTTTTAAGCTGGGAGGGGATAAAAAATGTTGAATTGATATGTCCATACTTGACATTGGGATGAACACTGGATTGAAATAGGTCTAAACATGCCCAGATTTTGACCAATTATCTTCAGTATAGAAATACAATGTAATATAGTGACAGCTGAAATCACAGTGTGTTAGTATTTCAAAAAGGGCACTAATTCTCGCATGAATGTTTTGTTTTGGTTATAAATATTACCCCCACCCCACCCCGGCCCCCGGAGTGGTTTAACTGTTAATTGTAAAGGTGCCATATATGGGAAATAAATTACAAAACAGGTGACGCAATTAAATCTTCATGATTGCTTAAAACAACTAGATTCATGCCAATTTTTTCCTTAAGTGTTGAGAGTATAATCTGGTGATGTGTCGAGTCTGAGCCTTTCATTTTGGAACCAATTCAGAGAAATTATTTTTTTAGATTCTCTTTAAGAGCGCAAGCTTCAGCTTCAACAGAAGAACCATAGCAAGATACGCCATACATGAATGCACTTTATCATGCATTTCCAGCTAATAGGTTTTGACTGACCTGGTTTGGAACGAGAGGTCTATTTACACAGGTCTGAAGTATTGGTCATAATTGATACTTAATCAGAAATCAGCATTTTCAAATTACTAGTATTTCCAATATATGTGCATATAAATCACAAAGGACAGGGTGTGATTTAGAAATTGATGAATTTGTTAGGTCGTGTCCCCGGTGCTATGCTGTCAATTTAGTGGTTGCCGGAGAAAATAATTATTTAATTTGGGGACGGAAAATGTTAAAGGTTGTCCAATTAATTTAGGAACATGGTTTAGGTTATTTATTTGCAATTTAAGAATGTGTTTAGTTGTTTGAATGTAATATATATTTTTAATCAAGAATGTCAAACCAAATCATTTTTCACAATTTAAAATTCATCCAATTTTGTCAATATTAGATGTTTTAAAATAAATTACAGAGTACTAGCCAGTAGTAATCTTTACCATAAATAGGTGGTTGAACCTTTACAACTAATTTAATGTTGGGGAATATTGATTAGATAATGGACTTAGAAAGGAATTTTGTCATTAGAAATTAGAATAAAAGTGTGCATGGTCAGCTATTCAGATATAAAGATGATACTTTTAGTCCCCACTGAAAGTATTTCGGAATAGTACTCACAACAGTACTCACTATGAGTTACAATATGCTCATCCACCAAGGGCACAGTTCAGTGGGTTGTACTTGTACATATACATTGACATGAACTGACCTTGTGTGATCTGGGTATCATATATCATACCCAAAAAACCAGGGGGTGTATTTTCTAATACACTGGTGAATGGAAGGTACTGGACTGTGCCAAGGGAACTGAGATTTTACTAGCTCATGTGACTGGAGCATTTGGATAGATCTGTCTGGAGTTATGTTCAAATGTCTATTCTGTTTTCAGTCGTTGTTGGACTATACATCATTGAATTTCAAAGACTTGGAGGAAATTAGCTTTGAAACTACCTCAACCCATGTAGGGTCAAAGGTCATGTAAAGATCATGTGGGGTCAGCATTAAGCCCTTCATGTTTGTCTCATCTCACAAGAGAAATTAACAGTTTTACACACCCAAAAGCCTGGCAAGTCACTATTTATACAACAGTTAATGACAAGCACCGAAGTAACCCTAGAAAGAACATTTTTCCAAACCTGCACCGGCGTGGGAATCGAACCCACGACCTTCGGATCACTAGACGGGCGCCCTATCCACGTTAAGCTGCGGGATGTGTCCGACACAGTACTGTCAAAGGGGGAATTGACTAGTTCTGCAAGCCTCACTGTCGCATTTTTTTCATTTTGGTCTTTCCTGGCGACGGTTCGGCCTGGAATTGGGAGGCAAATGCCCTGTACAATTTCAATGGCAGTCCGCTCCCTGTTTCTCTTGCGGTGTTGTATCTCACATTTTCCGAAACCATTTTACACTATATGCACATGACAGCATACTTACGACTCTCCTGCTTAAAACCAATGTCTTCAGCGTGAATTTTGTATCCATTTTCTAGTCAAAATCTAAGGATAAAATTGCTTCGTTCAGCCACTAAAATCCGTAGTGTATAAGGAAAAGTCTACTCGTAGTCTCATTACAGTCGCTATAGGAAATACTGGCCTCCCACTTTTGGATACGGGTTCTGGCCTAACCTAGTGCAGTCTACACGTAAAAAGGTACACTCAGCATGACTCGACTGAGAGCACTAGGTTAGGCACGGATAACTAGGAATTGACCCCGCGACCGGAATCCGTACAAACCCAAATTACAGGATAAATTGAATAAACAAACCTGGTCTTCGGGGTCCGTATGAATGGAGCCCGTAAACTCAAGGTTCCCCGGTTCCGAAGTTCTCTTGGAAGCTGGATAAAACAGACCTCAAAAAGCTGTGATGCAGTCGGGGTACGTATACGAGACACACAGCAACATTTCAGTGATTGATGAAATAGTACACGGATAAATTCATGATACAAATGGAACTGAATATATACAAAAACTAGAGAAAATTTGAAGGAACTAAGAAACTGGAGACAGGATTTGAAGGACTTCTGATCCCTTAACCACTGTAGACATATGTTTGCAAGCAGGTCCATCAATCCAGTATAAAAGCAAGGAAATTTAAAACTTGGTGCTTTTGCTTTTGCTTCCATTGGTTAGGGCTAGGGTTTGACATGGTAATTTACACATCCATATCAATGGGGGTGGGGAAGATTACACTTTGGCTGGCAGGGCGTAACAGGGGTCACTTGTCAGAGGGGCAATTTCCCGGTTTACGAGGAAAAGTTGTCCGGTTGGAGGTGGTTTTGAGGCAGATTGAGGCGAAAATTTCCGGTGAGCAGGCAAAAGGGTGGATTGCTTGTTTGTCAAGATTTTTTCCCGGTCAAAATACGGTCTCTGGGGGGATAACCTACCCCGCCCGCCTGTTACACTACTGTTGGCTGGTATTCTCATAGGGGTCTAACTTTAAAAGCCTTTTAAACAAAGGTTAGCCTTCATGGTTAGTCTAGGTTGGACTTTTTTTCTTCACTTAGCTGGTGATGTATTGGTCCTTGAGAAATTCATCATGAATGGGCTGTTCCGACTGATTATTCAGGACTTCCTCATGCACCTTACATCATCACCTTCAGAGTATGTCAAAAGAAAACAAAAAGTTCATAATTAAAAGACTAACCCGCGTATGACAATCGGGTTTAAAAATTAGATGTGTATTTCCAGAATACCATGCTTAATAGCCGACATTCCGACAGTGTCTCACGTACAGCTTACGAGGTGTCAAATGTAGAAGGCATGTATCTAATATCTTTCCTGAACCAAATCTAGTCAAAAATAAGTACTGCTGAAAACTTTCAAAAGCTACTTTAGTTTCATACAATAAAAGATTTTCATATTGTAGATTTCTCATTTATTTCTGCAAACAAATGAGACCTAAAGTAAAGGTTTTTTAGAAGGGTTGACGTGTTAGTGATCTACTCGATAAAAATTCAGAATTACATATATGGTATTTACAAGGGTGCTGATTAGAATATCGAAATAAAAAAAAATGGGGTCACCGACTTGTTTTTGAGCTATGAGCCCAAAACGAAAAAGGTATGTTGTCACTTTTTAGAAAACAGCAAGTCATGGGAAAGTCAAAATTTGACGTTTAGATGCCTACAAAATAATAAACCTCTCGATAAATTTTGTAATTTCTAAATATGTTGAGGTCCCGACGTAGATTCTTCAAAATTTTGAAATAAAACATGAGGGTCACCGACGTTACTTTTTCCATTACCACGCGAAACCATGAAATGGACACTTTTTCACAATGGGCGTCTTGTGGGGCGGCAAGAAAAATCCGCGCCACATCGGCATGCAGCAAAGCCGGAACGCAGGGTAGAGATGCGCGATTAATAAACGCAAACAAATCGCCACAGTTATTCGCGTTATCTGCGCATGATATCTTCGCAGCTCAAAACTAAGATTTTCACCATTTGCCAGAGGGGCTCTGAAACAGAGCTGTGAAGGTTTTTAGAAGCAGCTTGCGCGTACACAAAACACGTTCAAACCCTTAAATGAAGAAAACAAAATAATGTACCAATTTCTATGAGGCAAACGCATGCCGTAAAAACAATATGCAGGTGCTTTGAGGAAGTAATTGAACTCGTCTGTCAGATGGAGAATCTTTAAAATGCAGGGAAGACGTAAGACTTCCAAGAGGTTGTAGTCGAATGAGAAAAAAGAGGCTGGGCGTACGAACTTTTCCAACTCAGGTTCGGAACCTCCAACTGAGGTCGGAACCTTCAACTGTAACTGCGGTCGGAAGCACGAGATAACTCGCCTCAGGCTGGCTTCGGGCATCTACACATCAAACGAAGTACCAAGGACAAAAGAGGATAAAGAGGCATAATGTAGCAGCTTGCAAAGATCCTTTAGAGGCAGCTATATACCAATCTGACAACTTGTACAGCTTCTGAACACATTTATGATATACTTGGCTGGCTGTATGCTACTCGTAGTCTCATTAGAGTCGCTATAGGAAATACTGGCCTCCCACTTTTGATACGGGTTCTGGCCTAACCTAGTGGCTCTACAAGTAAAAAGGTTACATCAGCATGACTCGACCTAGAGCACTAGGTTAGGCACGCATAACTAGGAAATTGGACCCGCGACCGGAATCCGTACAACCCAATAGAGGAAAAATTGAAAAAAAAACCTGGTCTTCGGGGTCCGTATGAATGGAGCCCGTTACTCCAGGTTCCCGGTTCCGCAGTTCTCTGGAAGCCACTGGATAAACAGCCCTCAAAGCCTGTGAGCAGTCGGCGGTACGTATACAGAACACACAAGCAACATTCAGTGATTGATGGACACTAGTACACGAGATAAATTCAGGATACAATGTGTGAATCTGAATAAATATACAAAAACTAGAGAAAGTGAAAATAAGACACTGGAGGGGGACAGGATGAGGAATCATTATCCCTTAACCCCTTTGTACGACATGTTTGCAATGCAAGGTCCATCAATCCAGTATAAGCAAGGAAAATTTAACTTTGGTTGCTTTTGCTTCCAGGTGTTTAGGGCCTAGGGTTTGACATGGTAATTTACACATCCATATCACATGGGGGTGGGGAAGATTACACTTTTGGCTGGCAGGGGCGTAACAGGGGTCACGTCAGAGGGGGAAAATTAACGGTTTTGAGGCAGATTATCACGGTTGGGGGGTTTTGAGCCGATTGGAGGTGAAAATTTCTGTGTGAGCAGGCAAAAAAGGGGCTGATTGTGTTGTTTGTCCAAGATTTTTCCCGGTCAAATAGGTTCTGGGGGAACCTTCCCCCCGCCGGCCGGTTACACTACTGTTGGCTGGTATTTCAAAGGGGTTAACGTTAAAAGCCTTTTTTAGGCCAAGGTTAGTCATTATGGTTAGTCATTATGGTTTGATTTTTTTGTTCTTTCCATTAGCTGATGTGATGTATGGATTGAAAATTCCTCATGATGGGCGTTCGACTGATTATTCAGGACTTCCTCATGCACCTTTTACATCACACTTAGCGTATGTCAAAGAAAACAAAAGTTTCAAATTAAAAAAGACTAACCCTGCTATAAATTCGGGTTTAAAAAATTAGATTCCTTCCAAGAATACCGCCTTTTAAGAGCGACATTAATTCCGACATGTCTCACAGCTTACGAGGATGTCAAAAAATGTAGAGCAGCATTATCTAAATCTTTCCTGAACCAACCAAATCTTTTAGTCAAAATAAGTAAACTGCTGAAAAACTTTCAAAGCTTAATTAGTTTTCATACAATAAATATTTTCATCTATTGTATTGATTTCCATTTATTTCTGCCAAACAAATGAGGACCAAAAAGTAAAGGTTTTTTTTTTTAAATGAAGAAAACAAAATCATGATACCATTTCTCTGAGGCAAACGCATGCCGCAGTAAACAAATATTGCCAGGTAGCTTTGAGACATAATTGAACTCGCTGTCCCGATGGAGAATCTTTAACCCAAATGCCATGGGGGACGGACGTAAGACTTCCAAGAGGTTGTAGTCGAATGAGAAAACAGCGGTTGGTGATACAACTTTCCAACTCAGGTCGGAACCTCCAACTGAGTCGGAACCTTCAACTGTAACTGCGGTCGGAAGCAGGAGATCACATCGCTGCTTCCGGGCATCTACAACACATCAACACGAGTACCCAAGCCAACAGAGGATAAGAGCAAATGTACCACTTCAAGACTTTTCCTTTGATGCACTCTACCCACTTCTGACAACTTCTGAACCACTCTGACACATTTATGAATACTTGGCTGCTGTCTTGCTACTCGTGTCTCCATTACAGAGTCCGCTATATAGGAAATACTGGCGCTCTCCACTTTTGGTCGGGTTCTGGCCTAACCTAGTGCAATCTACACGTAAAAGCGTACACTCAGCATGACTTCGACTGAAAGCACTAGGTTAGGCACGCATAACTAGGAATTGGACCACCCCGCGACCGGAATCCGTACAAACCCAAATTACAGGATAAATTGAATAAAAAACCTGTCTTCGGGTCCGTATGAATGGAGCCCGTAACTCCAAGGTTCCCGGTCCGCAAGGTTCTCTTGGAAGCCCTTGATAACCAGACCAAAGCTGTGAGCAGTCGGGTACGTATCAAGCCCACCCAAGCACAGTTCATAGATTGATGACACTAGTAACTGAGATCAACGTCGATATACAATGGTGAACTGAATATATACATAAACTAGAGAAAATTTGTGTAAAATAAGAATATGGAGACAGGATTTTGAAGGAATCATTATCCCTTAACCCCTGTACGCACTTTTTTGCATGCAAGGTACCCTCAATCCAGTATAGAGCAAGGAAATTTAACTTTGTTTTCTTTTGCTTCAAGTTTGGATTTTTAGGGCCTAAGGGTTGAACATGGGTAATTTACCACACTCCAGATCAAATGAGGGTGGGGAAGATTACACTTTGGCTGGCAGGGGCGTAACAGGTCACGTTGTCAGAGGGGCAATTTCCAAGTTTCCCGTTTCGCGGAATATTTTTCACCGGTTGGAGTGGGTTTTGAAGGCAGATTGAGGCGAAAATTACTGGTGAGGGCAGGCAAAAAAGGGCTGATTTTGCTTGTTTGTCAAGATTTTTTCCCGGTCAAAATGGTCCTTTGGTGGAACACCTTCCCCCGACCCAACCGCACTGTTAACACTAACTGTTGGCTGTATTCTCACAGGGGTCTAAATAACTAAAAGCCTTTTAGGCACAAGGTTAGTCACACCTGCATGTTAGTCTATGGTTTTGACTTTTTTTTTTCGTTCAAAATTAGCTGATGTGATTGTATTAAGTACCTTGAAAATTCTCGCATGAATGGGCTGTTTCCGACTGATTTTCAGAACTTCCTCCTGCACCTTTTACATACACAACTTTCAGAGTAATGTCAAAAGAAACAAAAGTTCATAATAAAAGACTAACCCTGCTATAAATTCGGGTTTAAAAATTAGATTCCTTCCAAGAATACCACCTTTATAGCCGACTAATTCCGACATGGGGGGTCTCACGCTTACGAAGGATGTCAAATGAGAAGGCATTTATCTAACATCTTTCCTGAACAAATTCTCCAAATAAGTAACTGCTGAAACTTCAAGCTACTTTAGTTTTTCATACAAATAAAATATTTTCACTTATTTAATTTCTCATTTATTTCTGCAAAAATGAGACTCAACCGTAAGGTTTCTTTTTTTTAAATGAACAGAAAACAAAATCAATGTACCATTTCTCCTGAGGCAAACGCATGCCGTAAAACAAATATGCAGGTAGCTTTGGGACATAATTGAACTCGCTGTCCCGATGGAGAATCTTTAAAACATGAAGGTATACTTCAAGAGGTTGATAGTCGAATGAAGAAAACAGAGGCTGTTGATACAATTGTCCACCGACTCAGGTCGGACCTCCAAACTGAGGTTCGAACCTTTCAATCTGTAAACTGCGGGGGTCGGCAGCAGGAATCACTCCGCTCGCTTCCGGGCTCTACAACACACATCAAACAGTACCACGCCAAAAGAGGATAAAGAGCATAATGTACGCAGCTTCAAAGACTTCCTTAGAGGCGCTATAACCACACAAATTTCTTATTTTTGGCAATTAAAAGGGCCTTATAATTAACCTTAAATATTTATCCTGTTTAAGTTATTTCAAGAAAATGAAATAAATAAAAAATGTCCAAATCATCTGATTTTCTTAATTTTCAGTGATCCTAAAATTCGTGGTTATTGTTATTTGTGGATTTTTAATTATGGTAGTGCTGATCTGTTTGAAACCAACAGGCCCGCTTGTCCCATTGCAGGGTAATTTTCCTTAACTGTGATGTCAGCTACTTAGCTACAGGAATAATTGACTTGTCACTGAAAGTGCTTTTTTCCTGTGCAGTGATTTGGCATCAGATTTTAAGAGACTGGTTAAATCCTCAGTTTTCACAGCTTTATAATCCGTCAGTCGATTGACAGTCCCAAACAAGACCTTTGAAACCATGGGCAATTTTCGTCATCTTATGCCCTGGGATGCAGACATCTTGTGCCAGTTATAGAAAAATTGTATTTTATCGTCTCAAAAAGGAACATTTCCAAAATCAATTTAAGAATGCCCTTGTTACCCCACCACCTACCACCAACCCCCCCCTTTTACCACCACCCCCCCCCCCCTTCTTAAGCACCCTTCTTGGATAATGACAACCCGAAAACTACGCCCTTATCTAAGATTTGTTGAAAAAGGTTTGTCGCACAATCGCCTTACGAACATTTGTCTTCAAACAACTGTAATGACCACTCAATCTGCATACAGGAAATATGGTACAGAAACAGTTCATATAATGACATACTGCGTGAATTGGATGGTAAACATGGTGTTTTTTCTTGTACTTTTGGACTCTCAGCTGCCTTGACACCATTGATCGGACAGTCTTCTCAAACGTCTTGATCACTTGGTGTTGAGGCCACGCGTTTCTTGCATGAATGGTTTTCATCAGCCATCTTTGTCATTGTTTGTGCAGATATCAGGCATGAACATTTAATGGGACTGTATCATCGCATCTGCTCCTTCACTTGGAGTTCTCAAGGATCCGTGCTTGGACCGTATTCTATTCACCCTTTGTTTCCCTGTCATTCCTAGCATCCCCCAGAAATATTGGATGTATGTTTTCATGCCTGCCTCGGATGATTACGCAACTTTATTGTCTTTCGAATCCAAAATGATGAATGTCACTCGTCAAACGTGCAGAAGCTTGTATCTTAGTTCCTGGATGTCTCAGAACAACTCAAACTGAATTATGAAAAGACACATTTCTGATTATTTACATCTTAAATTTCAGCAGGCAACAACTCGCCACCGGGTGATCATACATAAAAGTTAACAGTTCTTACTATCCGGGGGTCCTTTCACCGAAACTCGGATCGTACTCTCCGTGGCATACTGTGATGACTATGAAGGGGGGGGGGGAGTTTAAGATGGTATAAACTACTATCCAGAAATAAAAACCATGTCAGAAATGCCGAACGAGACATTTTGTAATATAAACGCAAATAACCTGGACACCGATGGCTAAACTGAGCGTCGACGCATCAATGAAAATCTATGTGTAATTTTATAGATTCTAATTATATAATTTATAAGTATTTAGTAAGAATTTTAGTTTATACTAATTATTGTATGAAGTCGAATGTGAGAAGAATCATTTTTAATGAGTGTAATGTGGAATCGATTCCCTGATTAGAGCGATCATACTCTGTCCCTGAAGGTGTGATAATAAAGGGAAATTCTTTCAAAGTTCCTCCATGCTGCAGTTATGATACTATTTTTGGTACTTAAAATCTTAGTTCCCCACCGAGCGAGATGCCATCTCCAAGCTTTTTGCAGAGAAAATAGCCTACGCACCATACATACCATGATAAATAGCTAGAAAATTACATAACCCATACAAAGCATTTGGGAGGCACCTAAGGTTTGAATTTGATTTGCACGACACTACAGTACTAATCCTCAGATCTAACGCACTTCTATAAAGAAAGAAGGGAAAGAGAGACAAAGTTGTATGTTTAAACACTTTGGTGGTTCTTTTCACATATCTTTTGATTTCTTTCACGTTTCAGGCATTTCAACTGTACAAATTTCATCGCATTTTTGCAGTATACCTCAATGTTCAAACATATACATAATATTTTCCATTGAAACAATGTGGTTCTCAATCTTTATGACAGCTTTACTGTTTGTCAAAGAAGAAGTATTTTTATGTTTCTGGAGATGTCATAAATGTATAATGAATCGAGATAACTTTTTAGAGTCTCCATATTTTTATATCTAAAAATAGAAGAAGTCTGGCACTTTTGGTCAATTGTCACGCGAAAGCACTATAATGCGCGAATTCCAAGCCTAATTATGTGTTGGACAATGGTGAAATACAGCTTTAACAAACAAACAGTTTTCCAAAAGGCTAACATCCTTAAAATCAAATACGGATCACAAAAGGGGAAACCCCCTCAGTCGGCATAATCACAGATCACATTGTTGTCAACTTACACACTGTGCGCATGCACGGAAAAGGTTTCGTCTGCTTAAAATATGCAACTAATAACGAAGCCTGACGAGCTGTATTTTATGTGATTATCCTTCCAAAATTGGCTTGTATGGCCGGATTAGGACAAGGATATGGGATATTATTCCTATGAGATATCTGGATTATCAAATTTCATTGGGATAATTCTTCTTCTGTTTCGTCCAAACTTCACGGAAAGTTTGCATGGGCTCAAATATGAAAATGGACCCGTCTTTGGCAACGGAAAAATCCACACTTTTGTCCACCGTTTGTCAAGGAGAAATCTGTCTGCAAAATGTGCAACTGGATCAGACTTATTTTCTAACTGAAATGCATATTTATGGAATCAAGGTGAGTCTTAAAATATTATCGAAAAGCAGATCGAATCGTTGTATGACTTGCAACGATTTAGACTGACATGACTGAGAATGTTCAATTAACCCGCGGCCTCATTCAATTGGCGGAACAGCTCCTACGCTGTGCAACGTCACACTACCAATCATGCACATCGACCGGCGGGCCCTTTAATTTCGGTAAACAAAAGACTCGGAGCGGCACGATGCGTGTCAACAGAACCGTATAAATTTAATCAAAAGCTAAATTAAGGAACGGTCCACATCCTTCAAAAGCTCAGATAAATTCGGGATATAAAATACTTGTGAAGTTTGACTTTGACGAATGGCAGAATTCCCAAAATCAGAAGTTGTACTTTTCATATCAAAACATTATTATTTACAAAAGTTTGAGGTCCACCACAGGTGACCTCGCTGCCGAAGCAAGCGAGTATTTTAACCTCTACATACCTATGGCTAATGCCAAAATCGCTGAGGTAAAAACAATTTAATTTGAACTGAAGTCTAATTTTGAAGAGGGTTTTGCAAAATATCCGTGCTCGATCGTATTCAACTCATAAGTGACCAGCTCCTTTTCCCTAACTTACTCCCCTCAATTCCTTCCTCCGCGATCCGCTTAATCTTCAGTGCGCTGATTGGGCTTACAAACTGAAATTACTTCTTCAGTAATTCTTAATAAAGTTATACACTGAATATTCATAGGAAATGAGGCAAAAATTAAACCGACGACAAGAGTGACTATTTTACTTGAAAAGTCAAAAATTAATCCTTTCCACACATCAAATAAAATAAACCTTTATGGAAACATTAAAATCCATGAATCATATTTTCAGTGCATTTGACAATATACTATTAAATATCTCTAGGGAATTTCTTGTGTATAAATGACTGAGAAGATTAAATAAGCCTAAAAATTGTGACGAAGAAAACAATTTCCCAGTGCGAACTGTTTTTGATGTCCTCTTTTACGAGTGAAATAAATCCTAATTTGAAGGAAGAAATCACCTCATAGAACTCGTCGCAAAAACCATCCCCGAAATGTGAAAAATACCCTCAACCCCCCCCACCCCCCCCCCCCCCCCCACCCCCCCCCCCCCCCCTTCAATTTTTTTTCACCCCCGCCCCCCCCTTAGCCCCCCCAACCCCCCCCCCCCCCCCCCCCCCCCCCCCCCCCCCCCCCCCCCCCCCCCCCCCCCCCCCCCCCACCCCCCCCCCCCCCCCCCCCCCCCCCCCCCCCCCCCCCCCCCCCCCCCCCCCCCCCCCCCCCCCCCCCCCCCCCCCCCCCCCCTTGTTTCGCCCCCCCCCCCCCCCCCCCCCCCCCCCCCCCCCCCCCCCCCCCGCCCCCCCCCCCCCCCCCCCCCCCCCCCCCCCCCCCCCCCCCCCCCCCCCCCCCCCCCCCCCCCCCCCCCCCCCCCCCCCCCCCCCCCCCCCCCCCCCCCCCCCCCCCCCCCCCCCCCCCCACCCCCCCCCCCCCCCCCCCTGCTGAAATTTACGCCCCAGATGAACTCTGCGGTATCTTGCTCCAACATGTAAAAAGACTTAAAATTTGCCTCCTGCTGAATTTGGATCGCCGATGGCGGCTAAAAATTGGTAAATGACATGGATGAAAAAACAAGAAATGACCTTCTCAAGGAAAACTAAGACTAAAGCAAGCACAAAATAATACCTAGATGTTTTCCAGGAGTTAAATCATAACCATCATGTAATAAAAATAAAAAATAATGAAATCGTGAGTACTCTTCAACTTCATATGCTAAACCACTTCAATTATGAAACAACAGGTGCCTAGCCTAGACCAAACTTCGTTACATGACCCCTCCACTAACTAAACACTCTATTTCTTCTTCCACTGAAATCCCCAATACTCCCTTGACTTTTTGGAAATGAATAACCTAAAGTCCTAATACCAATAAGAAATGAGATCCACCAAATTACAAAACTATTGCTCGAATTAGATTCATTGGGTAGCATACATCTGTTTCTGAGAGGCATACATTATATAATTTCACGTCCTTCTGACATTACTTTCAAAAAGTTGGCCAATACATGTTCGAATACAGTCAAAATACCTGGTGTCTGCTTTCTGCTTTTCAGCCAGGGGGATAAAAATGGCTTTATCTCCTGGCCCAAGGTCCATAACAAATCAGGTACAAGCACAGTTTGCAGGCTTCAATTCTGTATTGATGACGGCCTTAAACAAAATGGTTATAATTGGCATTAACTTGGCCACTCAACAAATACTGGCAAGTCCGCTTGCTCATCCCCCTGGCAAATGGCAGTCTGGAACATTTGACCTTCCCAACCTCAGATGACTTTGACCTTGGTCCGTGTCTTTTACAAATCTCACACATGAGGAACCCCTATTGCACTTAACCTTAAGTCTGGTGTAAACTTTTTGAAGGAGAAAAAACAAACCTAATAGCCTGGAGATAGCAGACACATGTAACACATCTCAAGGACAAAAGGTTTTGAGTGGTTAATTAATGGTTGCAGACTGAGACCGGAACCCCTGAACGTGATTCTTAAGTGCCGCAAGTGGTGCCTTAAGGATAGGGGCCAAAAACAAAGTTTGTACAGGGGTCAAATTTGTAAATTATCGCAATCATGTTGACAAGCACAACCATGTTTATTGTCCAACCATAAGTTCAAAAAGTATAAAGTTTTTAATATGTACTCCTAAAGTTTCAGAGTTATAGGCTCAAACAGCAAAATCATAATAATGGTCAATTTAGTGTACAGGGGTCATTTTAAAGTTACATGATTACTACTCCGGTTGGTAAAAAGTGGTGGCAAATATTGGAGGAGTTCATAGGATTAAAATAAGGAATAGTTTTGCACTGTCTTAATGCTTAGTTTTCGATGTAGGGGCACAGAAGGTCAAATTCCAGTGCATTCAATGGGCTGATCTTGTTACCACCCCTACTTTCTAAGCAAGCTTTTGAGACCCTCAAAACTATTCCCTTAATTTTAAAATCCATATCACACCAAATTTGCACCATTTTTATCCAAATCGGACAATTTTTAAAATTTTGACCCCTGTACAACTGATATTTACCCTTTATTCTTGATTTATTGCTGTTTCTAGCCTATAATTCTGAGACTTTGGCCTGTAATATACAAACTATAACCTTTTCTGAATCCTTATGTTAGACACATAACATGGTGTGCTTTTCAACATGGAATTTTTTTTGGACTTAAAATTTTACCCTGTTAACGTTGTTTTGGCCCCCTCTCCTAAGGCCCCACTTGCGGCACTTAGAATAACGTTTCAGTTTCCGGTCAGTCTTCAACATAATTAATCACTCAACCTTTTGTACTTGAGATGTGTTACAAATGTGTGCTAGCTCCTGGGTTATACCAAATGAATACACACACCCAACGACATAAGGACATGCGCGCTATCGCACAATCCCCCACTGCTTTTCGAGGCCAGGGCTAAAAATTTAGCCATCATTTTTTGAATCAAAAATGGTATAACCCAATTTTTTAAAATGAGCACTTTCACAAATTGTGCACCAAAATGCAATTCTTACGGTATTGTAAAATAAAAGTCCAAAAGTAATTCCTCCTACCTAACTACCTATTCTTTCTTCCTGTTTTTTTTCTACATGAAACAATTAGATACAGTTCATTCACTGTCAAGTTAATTTTTTATCCACTTGATGCGATCTTGTAGACCATGGAGTTACATTCCAACTCAAAGTGAATTCTCATAGTAGTCTCTATTCAACAACTCACCATAAATATCTGGTTTTTTTTAATTCAATTTTACAATAAAGTCAATTTTTAATTGATGTTTGAAGTCATTAGTACTCACTACAGTAAACAAACACACACGAACATAATCTCCTTTTCTCATTCTTCTATTAGAAACCTTTCCATATATGGATGCCTAGATGATATATCAATTTCGATTATGCTAATAAAAACTGACTTTCCTAATATTCTTATTTCTGCACCCACCTATTTATGCTGAAAGAAACAAAACATACCATCTTATATATAACATGTTCAGGGGTTGCAAATATAAGATTTAGAGCGAGGTACGGTTTAAGGGTGGCCTGTGCAATGATGCGCAATTGAATGTGTGTACCACACGTATCACAGTAGTGCGCTAAAGGTGGCAACAAAGAGATTTCAAATAACAGGTTCCGAAAAATGTGAAACTTCTGATTTTTTGCCACTGGGGTAAAGCTTTAATAAAAATATCCCATCTTAAGGATTAAGCTTGTCGGAGTCAGAAACTGGTCCTCTCCTCTTTTTTGGTTCACACAACACCAAAAGTTGAAAATTTTGAAAAAAGAAAAAATTTTATTCAAAAAGATTGTAACTTTTAATGTGTACACTTGAGACTCCACAAAATATATATTGCTGGAAAGCTTATATTCCAAGGATTTCATCTATAAAATAAGCGTAATTAGACAGGGTGGGGTAAAATATATATGGTGTAAACTTAAGAAAATGGTTGTCCATTTTTTTGCACCATAACTGAAACCGAATTTTTTAAAATCAAAAATGAAGTGAGCCAACCACTTTGAATTTTAATGATACTAATTATGAGTGGCTATCAATAAAAATAATAAGGTTGCCTGTTTCTTTGAGGCACGAAACAAGGTGATCAAAACGTACTTTCAACTGTAAAAAAATATGCAAGTTTGACTCATGAAACTTGTGGAAGTGTTTTCTTTAAATACACTTTCTAAATTAGTTTTAATACAAACTTTTTGTATTTTCACTTTTCAAACACATTTTCTTTATTTTTTTTAATGAATTACCAAGTTTGCATATACAGGGGTGGTTCAAAAGTTGTAATTGGTTCTCTGCCAGCACTTAACATAGAATTAAAACTCGGTATAAAACCCCAAATTGACACTAGGTATTTAAGACATTTCAGCAGTTTAATAAATTTTAAATAAATGAAATGGGGAAATTAAATTTATTTGTACACAATGTTTTAAATATGTTGTATTATAGGGTGGCTGAAAAGTTATCTCTTTTGTCACTTAACAGGTGTGTCTAATTAAGATACAGGGGGTACATTTTTACAAACTTGTTAGGGTTTTCACCACAGTGTTCAGGGTGATTTAACATTTATACTGTCACATAATCAAACACTGGCACACTTTTCACTGTGACGGTAGACATGACGTTGAATTCTTTTTCCCGAACGGCTTTCCACAGATAGGACACTTACGGAGATTCTTTTGGTGTGCCATTCTGAAAATTGATGAAGAGATCTGACAGTTTATGCACCGATTTAAAAAGCCCAATTTCTAAAGCACATGTTCAAAGGCATAGTAATGACCTAGATTTTAAGAGTACAGTGACCTAGATAACTAGGGATGTGCCATTAACCACATCCCAGGATGTGGCTGGAAGTTTGGGTCGAGGCAAGTTTTTTTTAGGTCCTGAGAGTCAAGTAATTTTTTTTCAAAATGCACCTTTTTGGGTGAGTCAGTGGACCGGGCACGTTTTCTGATGATGAGGTCAGTGGTCTTTTTTTTTTTGCTCATATAGCAAGTCAACTTTTTTTTTAGTAAAAACTTACGCTCCCCCCTGGAAGTCTAATGTACAGCCCCTAGTGGGCTCACAAGATCCTTGGCTGCACCTGCCTCTAGACACTGCAACATTTCCCCCAGGCTTTTAGGCATTTCTAGATTTTTCTTTTTCTTTTCTTTGCTTTCTCTAAATGTATAAAAATAAATTTCTACCTGGCACAATGTTTGAATGAGTATGAGATGGCTACCTATTCTTAATTATTCTCTATACTTTGTTTTTAGTTTGTCTTTTTTTCTGTTTGAAATTATACCTAAAAATGAATTCTACATGGGTGAACTATGTTGGAAGTAGTTGTAGGACATTTATTTCTTCTCTTTGCAATATTTTTGCTTGTTTTTATTGCTTGTTCCTAGATCTGTTTCCCTTCAGTTTAAATGTAATTAACCAATATGTAAGTAAATAAAGTCACACTTACAAAATACATTTATATTCTGGTACACTCATGTATAGATACCTGATAATGAAGTAACAAGAAAAACCACTTTCCAAGCTGATACATGACGTGTGTGTCTGTGGCCACTTTGGACCTAGCTTGACAAGTCTAGCACGGGGGTCCGGGGCGGAGCCCCGGAAACGACTTCTCCCATATGGAGTTGGCCCAGTTAGAGTACCCTCGAACTAACTTTGACCATGGCAGAATTTAATTATTTTTTTTGCCGACCTACTTAATTAGTCAATATTAATTACTTGGAATTTCAAATAAACTTGGTGTACAATGTACATCATCTTTATGTTTGTGCAATTTAATTTCCTTTAGCAATGAAATGTTGAAACTGACACGCCTAACCTTGGGAATCATATTTTCTGTGGTAAACCGTTAGTATGTGGTAAATAACTACACCAATTACCATATTTTAATTAATCATCTTTAATTATTTGTGTCCAACAAATTAGTTGTCTAATTGATAAAGTATACACTTATTTATATGTGGTGTGACTTTGAGCTCGCTAGCATTTAATACTTTTGAAGTTATGAGCTCCAAAGTTTGCCTTTTCACACTATTTTGTGTGTAACTACTCTATTAGCCCTGGAGCTAGCACACATTTGAACACAATCTCCAGTACAAAAGTTTGAGTGATTAAATATGTTGAACGACCTGGACATGAATTCCCCTAAAACGTGATTCTTAAGTGCCAGCAAGGGGTGCCTTAAGGAGAGCCGGGGCCAAACAAAGTATGTCGGGGTCAAATTTTTAAATTGATCCAATTAATGTTGAAAAGCACACCATGTTATGTGTCTTAACCATAGATTCAGAAAAGGTATAGAGTTGTAATATGTCATCCTAAAGTTCAGAGTTATAGGCTAAAACCGCAAAAATAAATAATCAAGGTCATTTCAAGTTGTACAGGGTTCAAATTTAAAATTGCTCTGATTTGGATAAAAGAATGGTGCAAATTATTGGTGGAGTCATAGGAGTAAAATAAGGAATATTTTGACTGTCTCAAAATGCTTAGTTTCCGATGCAGTGGGCACAGAAGGCAACGTCCATTGCATTCAATGGGTCATTGATCTTGTTACCCCCCTACTTCTGTATGTCAAGCATTTGAGACACGCAAAACCATTCCTTAATTTTATCCTATGAGATCCACCAATATTTCACCATTTTTAATCCAAATCGGAGCAGTTTTAAATTTGACCCCTGACAACTGAAATTGATCCCTTTTTACTTTGAATTTGTGCTGTTTTTAGCCTATAACTCCTGAAACTGAGCGTACATATTACACTATACCTTTTCTGAATCCTTATGGTTAGACACATAACTTGATGTGCTTTTCACCATGATTGGATCATTTAAAAATTTGACCCTGTACAAACTCTGTTTTGGCCCCCTCTCCTTAAGGCCAAGCACTTGCGGCACTTAAAACACTTTTTATTTTTTTTATTTTTTTTATTTTTTTTATTTTTTTTACTCAAACCTTTTGTACTTGAATTTGTTACAAAGGTGTGCTGTAGCTCCTGGTTATATTGGTCTCCTCAACCGCCGGCTCCTCAACCGCCGGCACCACCTGTGACCCATCGGTACTGTTCGTGCCATAACTTTGTTTATTTAGAAATCCAAAAACCCTGGGACTTCTTTTCATTTTAAAGAAGAATAACAGGCAACAAGATAAAACCACATTATTGACATAGACCTAAGTGAAGTACAGACAAAACATTAGATACCTGAAAAAAAAGGCAACCGTGAAACAAACCACCATATTGGGGGGACCATGTTTCTGACTTGCGACCAGCTTGAGAATGTTTCCTTTTGGTAAAAACTTTTGAATTCTATTTCATATAGGAGCAATACGAAATTCAGCCTTGTTTCTATTGACATATAAGCATATACAAATCACCTTTTTATTTTCATTTTAAGTTATCT
Source organism: Ophioderma brevispina (assembly GCA_023653785.1). Classification (NCBI taxonomy): domain Eukaryota; kingdom Metazoa; phylum Echinodermata; class Ophiuroidea; order Amphilepidida; family Ophiodermatidae; genus Ophioderma; species Ophioderma brevispina. Next base: position 45,720 of record JAMKCH010007079.1, read on the forward strand.
GTAACCAAATAAAAGGTAAGGGATCTATTGTGTGTCCAATCTGTCTGAAATCACCACATATCACATAAAATATGGATGACACTTGAAATCTCTCGTTGCACCTTTCAGGTCATTCATACTTCACTGCTGCAGTGAAAATGGATGAAAAACCATCCAATTCAACCGCAACAGCACCACAACTGTCATTGGCGCTGCTACGGTGTTGAGCCAGAGATGGTTTTCATCCATTTAGTTATAATATGCACAGCATGCACTTGCCTATGGAATAATGTGAATTCTTTTTTTTTTGATGAATTGAAAAAAAAAATCCACTTTCATGTACAATGTGCGTGCATTGCATATGGCACTGAATCTCCATACGATGTGGACAAGGCAGTTCAAAATTTTGTAAGTTGGCTCATATTTCGGCAGACACACATACAATTTCACAAATTTTAATTTCATAGTTAAAGCATGGGTTGCTATGGCAAGCCATCCACTATCCAATTGTTGGATTTAGACCAAACTTCAATAGCCACGCCAATGCTTCCAAGTCGAGGATGAGGAAAAATCTACAGCTCAATTAACTTGAAAAGCATACACTTTTGAGTCTTTCCGTATATACCTTTACAAAACCTGGTAATGTTATAGACTTGCTACTCTAGCATTCAGTGACAGAATAGCGTCATTTCATTGTTTGCCAGCCTGTGGCGTAACCCGGATTGTCAGAATGAAGATTAACAAGTGCGTTCTCGAACCACAAAGGTCCCCCCCGCCCGTCACGATAGTAATGGAGGGACATATAATTTTAAGAATCACAGGAAAAGTGTGATGGAAATAAGTGGTTCTCAAACACTGAGGCTTCTGCCATAAGTCAGTGCCATTGTTGAGGTATCAATGTTGACTACATTGGACTAGATGACCCTAATGACCTTGAAATGACCTTCACAATTTTTGTTTAGAAATGTTGACCACATCTACCAAGTTTCATGACCTATTACATGTTGATTTTGTTTTGACCTTGAAAAACCCCGCCCTTAGCTTACCTTGAAATGGCCTTCACAATTTTCAGCAATTAATGCTTACTACATCCATCAGTTTTCATGACCATACTACCATGTGTATTGATTTGACCTTTGGAATAACCCCACATGACCTTGAAATGACCATCAAAATTTTTGCACTTAATTTGACCACACCCACCAAGTTTCATCATCCTACCACATACTTAGTGAGTTGACCTTGGATGACCCCACATGACCTTGAAATGACCTGCAATTTTTTTGGCACTGACTGCTGACCACACCCACCAAATTTTCATCATCTAGCTACCACCTATTTTTGTGGTTTGACCTTGAATGACCCCTCATTACCTTGAATGACCTTCCAATTTTTTGGCAGTGAATGCTGACGCACCCCCAATTTTCCATCATCCTACCACTTGACAAGGGTTCTGCAATTTTTCCCATTTGGACCTTGAATGACCCCGCATAACCTTGAAATGACCTTCAAATTTTTCGGGACTGAATTTTGACCACACCCACCAGTTCTCATCAGCTACCACAATTGAAAGGGCTATAGCAATTTAATTCCATTTTACCTTGAATGACCCCAATGACCTTGAAATGACCTTCACATTTTTCGGCACTGAATGTTGACCACACCCACCAAGTTTCATCACCTGCCACATTGCCAAGGCTTATACAATTTAATCCCATTTTTGACCAAAATTGACCCTATTTTGGCCAGATTTGACCTTTGACCCATGCCACATGACCCATCTCCGAAAAACCCTTCATCCGCCGCCTAATTGCGCAACATCTATGGTGCGAAGATTGACACCCACACTTGCTTATATAAAAAGATATCGTGTTCTACAAGGTTATTGTATCAATTAACTCGATTTTTGACCAATTTGACCTTTGACCCATGAACATGACCCACTTCAGATCACAGGCCACGGTCTTGAGATACATCTATGGTGCGCAGATGGACAAACCCCTCTTGCTTATATCCAAAGATATCGCGTGGGCACACACACACACCCCACACCCCATCAGGACGAAGAATTTCTATAGTCCCCCCTTCGCCAACAAAAGTTGGCGGGGGACCAAAAATGAGCGTGTTCGTAAGGAGCATACATTCATTCTAAGAACTCTCTATTCATGTAGGATTATATAAGTACAGGGGTTTCTCAATATAATGAGCTCAAGGGCCAGAGAATGCAAACATATATTTTAAAATTCCCACTCAAGGGCCAAATCCCCCTGAATCTCTTATGTTTCCCCTTTATATTTTGAGTCAGTGAGGGCCAAATCATGGTTGGGCAGGCCGGGTTTGACCCGCGGGCTATTGAGACCCCTTTATAGTAGCAGTGGGCTAAAGTATGTAATTCCTGACTACCCAAGTATAATAGGTCTACTTGGGTAAAGAGTTACACGACCAGTATAACATGTATGCATTGTTGAAGTTGACAACTTATATATGGAGCGTCAGTGTGAAGAGGACGTGCACCTCTTGTGTGACACACCCCCCACAACTTCTTATTGTGAAATGATAGGCGCAGTCACTTATCTCCTGGCAGTAACTCCTGCAAAAGTGTATCATTTCTTGTGAAAACTTAAGGAGGAAATTATTTCTTAAAGCAATATTAGCATTTTTTTGAAGAGCCGCCCCCAATTTTTCAAAAATTGAGATTTTTACACGATGCCTTGGTAACTGGCTAGTAAACTAATACCGTGAATGGTTAAGCTCAGAAAATGTCTATGTGTCACAAACGAAGGAATTTTGTACTAGAATACTATCGGGGATCCCCGATAATAATACCACGGCTGCTGTAAACGGCCTTCCAATGTGAAAATAGCCGGAATAGCGCCATGTACGTGTCTACGCTCATCCATTAGTTAAGTTTTAATAGTTCAGGCAAGCCAACTTAGAGGTTATTTTCGCGAGGTGGCACAGTTCAACCAGGGACGACATAAACGTAGCATTCCAGCTCTGCCGTTAAGTCCAATCTGGGATCCCGATCTAATCCAAATCGCTTTTTTTTTATAAATACGCATTTTTTAGAGCATTCTCGTTCGCAGGTATAGTTTTCCTGACAATTACCACGTAACGTGTAAAAATATCAAATTTTGAAAATGGGGGCTCGCTTCAAAAAGGTTCTACTATGCTTTAATTTTGGAAACATAATTTTGATTAATTTTGGGTTAAATTCTTATCTGCTGAATTATAATAATGTTATCCCCATTTGTTCTTATGCAATAATGGATGTGGGCTCATGTGATATACCCAAGCCAGTGTTAATTTTCCATAATTGCCTTGAGAACAAACACGGGATAACTAATATCATAATCAGGGTATGGTAAAGCAAATTATTTTTTTTTTTTTTTTTGACTATTTAAGTTTTTGTGGCTTATCATTGTTTTCAAAACTTATAGGGCAAAAATATTTTCATGGGCTTTTAGATTCACGGTTTTCTGAAATAAACAAAAAAAAGGAACCAAAATAAAAAATCACAACGACTTCCTATACAGAATTTAGTACACTACAAGGTGTCTAAAAATGTTACACATGTAACAAAATATTCAAATATACTTTTTTCCCCCTGTATTTCAGTATGTGTCCCCCCTGTGAACTTACTGAAATAGTGTGAAATGTAAGGTAATCGTTATTTAATTGTTATAATATAGTTGTACTATAATTTGAGTATGTTAACCATTGTTTCCTGAAAAGTACAAGTGGCAAAATCCTGAATGCATTTTGAACAAATTGATTAAAAATAATTAGCAGTTAGAAGGAGTTGCAAATCAAACTTGACCTCTGATGACCTTTGGACCCCCAGATAACCTCATTCTACTTTGTGTCTGCTTGTAAAGTGGCCCAAGTGAAATTTGACACACTTTTCTCTTAAGAAAAAACAGATTTCCTGGGTGCTCATCATCTGGCAATTGCGGTTTTGCCAGTGGAGACATAAACTTAGACCCTCCGGATGACCTTTTGGTGACAACATATATGATCTCATTTTACATGCTTGCTCGATATATAACATATTTCAGCACCAAGTTTTACCTGAATCACTGTTGAAACTATGCAAATGAACCTCGTTATTTTGTGATGAATATGCAAATAAGATCAAATGTGGAGTTTGATTCACCAACAATTTGGACTCAAACGTGTAATTTTTTTCGGTCGTCACATGCTGTAATTTGCAAGCTAACCTCTTATATTGAATCACTCTAACAATATGCAAGGTTCCAATATATACAAAGTATGAAGACTTAGAAATAAAAGTTGTTGAAGGCTAATAAAATCCAATCTTGTTCTTGATTAACATTATATAACAGACCCACACACGGTCACTAAATGATGCAAAATCATCATCATCAGAATATACAAATTGCTAACTATGTTATAGTTAGATTCAACCATCGTGTCACCAGAGAAAAGTTTGACAGCGGCGATTAGTTGGGAGAGGAGGCAGAAAAGAAAACATTGCGTGATTCACCTTTTTCATGAAAGAACTAAGCTATAATCGGCCTTTCATGTTGACTTCGTGAAGAAAAAAAACAATTTTCACATGGAGATGTACAACTTTTGTGTTCCTTTGTGCGCTCGGGCCGCCTCAAAAGTCAGTAACATTCATGCACCTGTTACATTGAAGACCACTGAAGTAAATACGATAGTCAAATCTTTGAGAGTTTAATGTAGCAAAAAATCGCTTACATTGACTTGAATGCTTTCATTAAGCATATAATTGATTTTCTCTGGTATCGGATTCCATGTTTCAATAGATTTGAGTGGAATTTTAATTTCCACGCCCTCAACTCCCCTCATCACTTGATGCCCTACTTCAGAAAAGGTACTAAGGTGCCATGGGTTGAATCTACTAAGAGTTACCTTAAACTGACAACTCAATCCTTAACAATATGTGCTTATGCTCCTTTTCTACTTCTGACCCCCCCCCCCCCCAATTTGACTTTCACCAAAAAAGGTATACTAGAACCTAAAGAAATGTTGTATTTGCAGGACAGACTAGAAAAATAGGTAAATAGTTTTTTTCATTTTTTACATCACTCCTAATTAACCTAATGACTATGATACGTATGCATAGTCAACTCAGAGGCTTATGATCTGAATTTTTCATTAGGAATGTAAAATTTTAATTTTGCATAATTTTTACATTTACATGAATTCTTTGCTTTTTCCAAATGAGGTTAGGTTGGGTGATGCCAATACAACTTCTTTCTAGACACTACAAATTGTTTTTATGGTGGGTTATATTCAAAAGCAAATGATTGGCAAACGCTAGTTTAGCCTTTCCAACAGGCTTTTTGGGCCAATGCCTGAACACACTTGCAATAAAAGCATATTCCCAAAGGCTAGTATGACCTACGTCTGCAATGAAGGACGAACCCATCATTATTCAGAAGTCTGCTTATCTAGGTTGTTGCTTGCAATTCTTACCTAGCATGTATCAAGAGCAGGAAATATTGAGCAATTCATCATAATTCCTCTAGGTCTAGCAATGAGAAAATAAGAAACGAGAGATAGTTGGTTTCATACCTGTCTTTACTCTGTTGGGAATATATGACATTTTTTAAAGTAGCTGACATCTTTTTGTAAACATCGAACTTAAAAAAGTGAGGGGCTTCCATCACCAGGCAAGGCAGAGCACACAGTAGACACCCCTCATACTCAACTTGAGTCTTAAACTATTCAAGTTTGGGCACTAATTTAATGGTACCCTTTGGAGGCTACTGCTGTATTACATGTATGGCTTTATTCTGTTACCAGAATAAACATGAAGAATATCGGGTCCAAAGGGTAATCCATACTAAGGTATAGCCTAACTTTTATAGAATCACGGCAATATCGACTCAGATACGATTGTTTTGTAGGCACAATTGGATGCATCTTTGTGAAATTAAGTATAAATTACCATTAAAACTTGTTGATGAACTGAATCAAAGTATTGGCACTTTGGAAATTCGGTGTGTGAATACTTTCCGCACCACTCGCTGCAATATCTATACCATGTGCAGTGTTCACACACAGAATTATCCATAAGTGCAATATTTTGATCCCAACGTTCATCAGTTTATAGATAATGTGGCGCAGCGAGGTCTGGAACATTCAACCTTGCTTAACTGTGACCATTATTAGGGCATGTAGAGACAATTCTGTAAATATTTTTAGGGTTATAACTGATGGTAAAGTCTGTAAATTGACGCTTAAATATATCAAGCCAGCAGGGAAAAAAAAAAAAAAAGAAATTATGGTTAATGAATATGCTCCTCATCATTACGCAGTGAATTTATTTGAAGTCAACTTCAGAATAATATTGAACTGCAAACCTCTGAACTGAAAGTGCAAATCCCTTTTTTATTAATAAATAGTTTTTTAATTATTAAGCATCACCCTAATTTTTACATATCTAGGGACAGTTTGGGTGTTATCATACTCAGGTTCACTTCTGGTGCTGTGAATGACTTTCTGATAATTACTTTTTTTAAGAAATTAAAAAACTAAAAATATAAAATAATTATTCTATAATTAGGATTGATTTTTACCAGCTGCTTTTTGTGGACCAATAAAAGATAGAAAATGGTATCGAATAGCCAACTTGGATACAGGAAGGCAAAAACTTCTAATTCAGCAGCAAGAGATCGGTGCTTTGAACTATTAGTTAAGAAAACTGACAGCACCATGGACCTACTTCTCATCGAGTTCCATGTCAGGTCGTCTTCCAAGTGGCCGCCTGAAACTATTGAATTGTACATTCCATTTCCATCAATCCTTCCAAGCTGATAAAAACACCACACCCAAATGAAAAATTAGGACTAGTATTACACTGAGGGTCAAGCTAGGATGCTTAGGATAAAGCGGTCTTAGGTTTCCTACGAATCAAGAGTATTTCAACAGCAAAACATTTTGCCGTGGATTTGATTTCAAACCGAAAGGGGACATTTTAAAATATACAAATTTTCTCTGTAAATTTTATAACTCTGCCATTCAATTTGTTTCAAATTTGAGGATTAAAACTTTTCACACTTAAACTTATTACATATAATAACAAAGATACACCTCTAGTCCACGGGCATAATTGCCAGTTAACCTGTTTTTAGCCAAAGTACGCTTAGGCTTGCCCGACCCCCCAAAACAGCGCATTGTCTTGATGCGATTGCACGGCAGTGAGAGACGTACGAGTGTTGCCATGTACCCCAGCAATCAAGGACCGAAGAGTGTAAGGGAACTATTTCCAGGTTTGTATCCATTGTTATAAAAACAGATATTTTAACTGAGATCAACATTATTTTCAGACTTTTTAAAAACATTTTTGGCCATTTGTGATGAGGAAAGGGTCTTTTACAACAAAATTTATCTTTTCTTACAAAAAGTGTACATGCAAAAAACTTTGTACACAGAACCAGTTTTCTGACAAGCAAAGGAGGGGGCTACATAATAGCTTGGTCCTAAGTAGACATAGACACATACCATTGGGATGTACATTGGTATGTGGATGTACCTTTACCCAACTTGCTCTTTGGCATGATTTTCCCAGATGTGGGGAGAACCTCGGACTGGCAGCAATATGAATGGGAGCACTCACCCAATAGTTCGATCAGGTTTTGATCTTCTAAAACAAAAAACAATGGCTGTTTTGCAAGAGGTGGAATGCATTTTTATTCATCTTTTTTCCCTCAGATGGCCAAGGGCCACAACAAGTAGTGTTGGAAAAAAAAACAACCCCATGCGCACTTGGGCCGGATCGACCCCGGTGACTTCGTATACTAGCGCGATGCTCTTGAAAACCTTTAAGCTATCAAGCCAGGGTTGGTAGAGGAGCGGTAGATATTATCTATAGGGTTTAGGGTTTCAGTTCGAGGCTTGACCTACAATAGGCAAACCGTGCCAAAAAAGGGCGAATTGGATGTCATGTTTATGTGCTACATTAATGGGTGGTGGAACACCCAGTGGCTTGTCTACACCCAGGTCATGTTCCTTTAGGCTCAAAATGATTTCTTCCCAAAAAACACAAAAATATGAGTAAAAATGTAAGCAAAAGATCAATGTAATGCGGTGTCTTCAGTTGGTTCTACACCCAGATTAGGGCACAGATGAAACTGCAATTAGTAAATGTAATTACAGTATGACTGCGTATAGGTCAACACTATCTACAGCGTCTTCTTCATTATTTGAACACTTTTGGAGTAGGATTACCAAGATAGGTAGTGCGAAGGACAACAGAGGCTGGCATCCAATAAACCTGTGTACTTTGGAGGGACCTATCTGTAGGTATTGTATCAGAAATGGGTATTGGGGTTTAATGTGCAGGTAAACTTACGGAGTAAGCTGTGAAGTACATGGCTCCACCAAGTGAGGGAATCTGGCTGTGTACATTTATTACCCCCCCTCCTCAAAAAAAATATACATAAGAAAATAGGTTTCACATTCTAATTTTTCCTAATTTTTAAAAGGGGGGCATATACACCACTTACCATCTTATATTCTTATTACCTTGGTTGAAAATTAGGAATTATGGTACTTACAATAACTAAATCCCCTTCCTAGGCCAAAAAGATTGTCTCAGGAAGATAGTACACTTTGATTTTAAATTCGCTATTTAAACAATTCTTCTTTTCCCCCCAATGTTTTGATTTTTGCATTTTTTCAAAAAGAGCGGATTTCAGCTGGTTAAAGGGCTGCTCCAAAAATTATGGCCCAATTAACACTGTAAACTCAAGTGACCTTAAGAAGGAAAAATCAAAACCCATACTTGTAAATCCCAAGAATGTTTTCACGAAGAATTAGTCTTGGCAACAATAAAAAAAAGTACCTCACGTTAGGGCTCTTTTAGTACTTCCACTTCGGTTGCTAGTTAGGGCTCAATATTGTTCTCCACTTACTGTAAGGGCCACTAGAAGAAACAAAACCACTTGAAATTATTGCCTCAAGTACTTTCAACAGTGGCTTTGTGTCCCCTTCTAGTGGCCCCTTCTTCAACTGGCGTAACAGGGTAACTGACGACTTTTGGCTGGAAAAAAAAAAATTTGCAAAATCATGCTAAATCAAGCTGTTGTTAGCCCCTACTGACGGGAAAAAAATTGGCCTTTTGACCCCCATCAGAGGGGCAGGCACCGATACGGCCAACTGCCCCTTTTACCATGGCGACAAAACAATAGTGTGAGCCCTAAATAAGCAACTAAGTGGGAGAGTACTCAAGAGCCCTCAAACTGTGAGTGCACTTTTATTTTTAGCCAAGACTAATTCCTCATTGAACCCATGGGGATTATGTTTATTTTTTCCTTCCTTCTAAAAACCAAAATTTTAAAATGAAAAACCTAAAATTTAACAAATTTGTGTTTTTCAAAAATAGCCTAGGGCCCAATTTTCTTACGGAGCCAACTTTTTTGGCCCAATGTATTTCACATATGCCAGGATTTGGCATAGGCAGCCCGGGTTGGTTCTGAGGGGGGGCAAGAATCCTGGTAGTGCAACAAATTGTTTTACCAATCACAATCAAAACTGCTTCTGGTTGTAGGGGGCCAAAGGTCCAAAAAAGGGTGATTTTTTTCCTTTTTCTCTTCGTTCTTTCTTTTTGATTTTTCCCCTCAAAGAAAAAAAATTCCGAGTGGCAAACGGGCCTCCTCTTTTTGCCATTGCCGCTGGCTTGTGTTTTTTTAAACGTACACTTGACATCCGCACATCAGCTTTGTGTCTTTTGCAAACTAAGTGAAGTAAAACTGGAGGGATGGCATCAGGGACTCAATTGTTATACGTATGAAAACCAAGGTAAAATTAGTTGACATAGGGAGGATCGCTTATCAAAACAATACACTAACTTTACACTGTATATAAAATATTGAGAATGAATCCCACCTATATTTTACAAATGACCACGCTCTGATATATTTTCATGGTAAACAAATATGCAATTAAAATGCCAACACAAATATTAGTAAACGTCTTTTAGGCAACACAAGTCCCAGTTTTCTGTCAAACTCCTCGTCGTACTTCCTGCACCTGCCAATTTGTTTTATTGATGGGTTTGTCAGTATTAAAATGGTAATCAAATGGGTAGAAAACAAGATTGTAGGTTGAAAATTAAGATTTTTTGAGGTATACTTTGTCATTTGACCGCCAAAATTAACCCAGCAAAGTGGCCTATGTGGGCTCCGTCATACCAGCATTTCTCATAAAGCAAACTGCAAGACTGTACTCGACGGAATTTTTGTTAATAAAATTCCCAATGATATCAACTGAACCATTAAAAAAAATAAAACAAAATGTGTCAAAATCACAGAAATTCAAAGACCTGCTGCTGTTTGAAAATCATCAGCACTTTTTATCTCAAACTTCTTATTAGTTGTAAAGCATAACGTTATAGGGATGCTTCCTTCAATCCTTTCTAAAGTGAATTTAAAAGTTTAAACCACCCTCTAAATTCTGTATAAGAGACTATTGAATGTTCTTACAGCATGAATAAATTTAAAGCTAGATCATATTAGTATTGTTTACAAAGTGCTTACACACGTGATCATGCACTGAATTGACCATTAGAAACTTAAAACCAACTATGACCACCAATTTTCAGGTCGATCTGATAACGGATGCCCATGCGGGGTGGGGGCGGGGGGGGGGGGGGCGGGGCACTTCTCAATCACAAGGGGCGGGTGGTATCATCCGTTGTACAAAGCATTCACAACAAGCACCCTAAATACGTACTTTCGCAGCTTGAATTTTTCCCCCTAACACAGTATGCAGCGAATTATTAGGTATCCTAAACTAGTACTTGTGGAATTTGCGCCCTAAAAAAGTATCAGCTTAGCGCAATTTGCATAGTATATATAATATAAATAAACTAAACAAGTATTGTCTTTCTACTCCCATAAGCAAGTAACTGATGCAATTATTACCCCTTTATAAATTAAAAACCAAAAAAAAAACATCTCTTTGTGATTTTTTGCACACAAGAGAGGCTTGTCTGAGATTGGCTGTTGGGAATTCAGAAAATATCTGGGGAAAGTTAATTTTTCAGCCGGATATATCAGAGGAAAGGTATTTAAAAGAGTGAATTTTGAGCCAAGGGCGTTTCCAACAATTCTCAGGACGGCGGCACGACTAGTCGATAAAAGACATGTTTGAATGCAAGTACAGACTTCCGGAAACTTTTTTAGGTGTTTTTTTTATGCTGGGAAATGAAGGAGGGACAGAAAGGAGGAAGGCAAGTCCCCGCCCAGTCCTCATTTAGGAAAATAAAACCTTTTTTCTTGATTTTTGGGACGGGCTGATTTTTCATTCTTTTTTTTTTGCTGCCCTTTTCACGTTTACGTACGTAACATGCATGATCCTGAATGAAAAAAATACCCTTTTTACGTGAATTCGTGGACAAGGATGATACCCCCTTGTCTATGAAGACTGAACCCCCCGGGGCTCCATGAGCTCTAAATTTCAATGTTTGCGTACTTCTTGGACTAGATAAATGTGCACCCTATAATAACTGCTCAAGAGTTTGCCACTTTTAAGCCAGGTCCTAGTAATTTTAAATGTAAGAAATCAGAGAGAACATATAGAGGTTTGAATATAACAAAGATTCGGGGTACAGCAGGCCAAATTGGTTGATAATGCTATTAGATAGCGATGCGGAACTTTGGTGGGTATTTGACAGAATTTCTCATTAACACCTATAGTATATGAGTTGTTGAACTGAATCTGTGTTGCATGTCATAGAACGGTTGAGTACTGCATAAATGCCAAAATAAAAGTTCGGTGAGAGATCCTATTTACCAAAAAAAGTGATTTTCCTTTCTATTCCTCGTTTGGCCACCTCACTATGAACATATGTTCAACAGCTTTTAAGTCAAAAGTCAGTAATCATAATGTCCGTGCAAACTGTAAAAAACATTCACTACCCTCCTCACACACTTTTAAAAAGGTAATTAGCCACGATGTGGTTTTGCGTCACCCATCGCATCATATTTCTATCAATGGATATTATTCAAACTATATACAAATTGTCCTGTCACGTTTTAATTGGTTTGTTATGATAATGGTCCATACTTTTTACTGGAACTAGGCCCTGAGCTGGTGGAAGTGCTCCCGCTGGCTTCAGTGGTTGAGGTTTTAACACGCTTGCGTCTCCCTTGAGAGCTATACTCGTCTTCCGAGTCTGAGTCGGACCCAGAGCCTCCATCAATGCATACACTGTGACCTCCCTTAGAGGTAAAGGGCAAGACCACTGTCAACTAAGCTTGGATCAGCAACACCAGTTTTTTCCAAGAGGCGAACTGTTGATGAAAATGTTAACATGTTCAGTTTTAATCACCAATCATGCATTGTACGTTTGTCCTTTGCATACTTGAGATTCCATAAATACAGAGTACGCTTGGTAGGGTACACAAGAGAAGATGTCAGTACTCCCACAATGCATTGCTTCCAAAGGATTTTTTTGTAAGCTTACTGATTGAACGTTAGAGATGAAACATGGCTACATTGGGGCCGTACTGTACAAACTTGCATTTTAAGAATGTTTCATCTCTAAGATTCACATTACTAGCCTGTACAAACCTTCATTGGAAGCAATGCCCATTGAGGGTGGGAAGCTTAACTGAATATCTTCTCTGGTTAGCACCACTGACCTCTACAACATGGATAGCAAAGGGTCGGCGCACCGTTGAAAAGCCGCAGATTGAAACCACAGGAAGTTGGGCATATGTGCCCCTGCACAATGTGGCCTATACTTTATTGTCAAAGTTAAAGGAATTTTGTATAACAACATCTGCTATGGAATAATGTGCACCAGCAAGGGTATGCATTGTTTCCCGCCATAGTGCTAAGGCTAAAAGCAACTTCCTGTTGTTTCAATCGGCAACTCAGACCTGCTATCCATGTGTAGAGTCAGTGGGTAAGCACAAAGTTTTTTTTCTTCCCTATGACAATTTCCTTACCCACAATTACAGGTTTAGTAAAAATCAGACTAGGTAGGTCAACTAGCCCTAACAAGGCTTTTTAACCTATACCACCAAATATACCACAACATATACCACACTGTGTAACAGGACTCGCATTCCAATGTTGTGGTATTTTGTGGTTATGGGGAGAGTGTAAAGCTGGAAGTTGTGGTATATTGTGGTTATATGGTAAGTGCTCATAAAATATGACCTCTGTTAGGTGGATACTGCTTCCTGTGCAGCCCGCTACAAGCTCAAAACCAAAGTTGCATTTTTTCAGCGAGTATGCAAATTGAGGGGCACTATGCACACTGCTTTATTTTTGTATTTTTAAAAAAAAATCATAAAAAATTAAATTGGAATAGGCATCTTAAAACCCCCCTTCTGTTATATCCACTCTGTATTCAAAATAGACATATATATGCCTAAGTATTCAATAAAATTTAATGAACAAAAGGCCTGATTGAGCACGGTCTGAGCTTAAGAGAAAATGTAGGTGACACCTACTATTGAGGTTATTGCAGGAGGAGGGGCAATAGACGGGCCGGCCATTGAGGGCAAAAGTCTCAGAAAAAAGTTTGCGGCGTACGAATTTGTACAAACTATCCAAACCATGTGGATTCGCATCCTTATGGGACAGGACAATAGCGATGGGGGTTGGCATTTCAATTTTTAATTTTGGGATAAAAAATGGCCAAACAAGTCAAAATAGTCCAAAATAGGTAAATCAATCATATTGCCTTCTTTCTCAAAATTGTCATCAGGACATGTGGTGTACATCCTAAGGGAACACAAATGACGGGATTGAGTGCATAGCCATTCCAATTAACATATTCTGGGTCAAATTGGCCAAAAAACAGCAAAATTGTCCAAAAATCCATAAATGAGTCATAATACCAGCCGTTGTCAAACGAATATGATGGGAAAATGTAGAGTTTACTCCCCAAAGAAATAAATTAATGAATGCGAGTGCTAGCCCTTTTCATTGACATTACTGTAGGGTCATCAAACTGGCCAACAAGTCCAAATTGTCAAAACTAATAACTTAGTCAAAACACACTTTTCTCCAAAATCCATCGTCTATATTACCAAGCTTTTTAATTTTTGTAATATGGATTACCAAGGGGGGCCTCGAGGAATTTTGTTATAAAGCACCCGGTGTTTACAGTTTTGATCCAATGGATAGCTATGGTCCTCTTCTTCCATAATACCAAAACAAGTACTAACGGACCAGAGGGCGTCACAATGACGTCATAAAATCCACGAGTCGGCCCAAAATTGGGATTTTCCATAGAAATGGCGAAAAATCCGATCTTTCCTCATAAAAGGTTAGGATATCGGATTTTCATGCGGGGTTTCCGCTCTAAATGATGCAGTTGACTAGTTTTACATAAATATTATAGTTTTAGAGCCATCTTTGCTAATAATTTTTAAAAAGTACCATAAAATATTATTGTGTGGCACCACCCGTACCCTTCGACTTGGAAGGCATACCCAAACCCGGTGAAGGTGCTACTTCACACAGTCTTTTCGCTAAAATGACCGAAAGGATGGAAAAGCTACTAGGAAGCTTTGCAAAGCTTCTGGCATTTAGCCCTGGAGCAAAGTTCACTGGGGTGTTACCCTCCCTGGTAAGACGAGGAGTTAAGGGGAAAATTATTCATTTACTTTCCAGGGACAAATGATTAAAGCCATATCAGTGATTTATTCGAATGACGTCAAAATACCTGAACTTTGCAGGAATAGCTTAAAAGTGAAGGGTAAGTCTGTTGAATCCGTAAGTACTCTTTTCAACCGAAACAATTGACAGGACAGAAAAAAGGAAAAGAAACGGCAATGTTCAAAGTATGAATCTCCATTCAATTACGTGTTGTAGAAGTGTCCGAACGGACACTAAGACTAAATGTCCAATTTTGTCTTATTAGGTTGCTCTGGTCCTATAATTTGCAGGGTATGTTTGGACACCTTCCTTGTGACATACAAGCAAAAATCTTTCTGATTTTTGATATTTTTTCGATTTTTCTGATAGCAAATCACGGATTGATAGTGTCTTTAAGTAAATAAAGTGATAGCCATTTGCAATTCACACCATTTTCGGGTAGAAATGTCCATAAAGGTAAAATGAAAAAAGTCCAAATATGGTAAAGCAGGCATAATGGCCTACTTAATAAGAATTAATAAGAACCACATGGGTTTCAGGTAATATAATTAGTTGGATACAATGGCTAGGGATTCCAATTACCCATTTTGTAGTCACGTTGGGCTAAGGATCAACATGGGCATTTCAGTTTTTAGGTTAATATGGTCAGGAAACACCAAATTAAACTATGCTTTGATAAATGACTGTAATGCAGCAATTGTCCTTAAGGTGTATTGGCTATCCAATACTAAGCTTTGAAGTTTACCACAAAGGTAATTAGCTCTACTGCACTATTTGTCAAAAATGTTAATCAGGTCATTAATTCGCGTCACCAGAGTACATAAAGTTGACAATGAGTTGGTCATTAATGCACTTTCCTGACGAGGGGAAAAAAATTAAATAAATTTTTAAAGTTGTGATATGTATTATTAGGCCCTCTTTAACGGTTACTCATAGTGCTTTGAATACACGAATTGAAGTAATTACTAAAGAATGCATTTTGGCTTAATGCATTAATTACAATGAGAAAATATCCCCATTTGTTTCTTTAACTGCCATAAATGTAAAAAAATTTTCGCGGTGGTTGAGTGTTTTGTTTGAATTTGGTAGGGTTTTCATCTACAGGCCAGATGATCATTTTGTAAGCAATAACCCGAAATGGGAAACAGTCACTGTCACAATTTTACCGCATATTCAGTTATGGTTTTTTTTTAAATGGTCCATCCAAAATGTAATTCTCCGACATGGTTGAGCAAAATGGTTCCTGTGTATTAGGATAATCATAGGACGGGACAAGAGTGATGGGTAATTTGTGGCCTGTTAATATTGATCAAACCCAGGTCCAAAATAAAACAAAGCAAGCAGCTACGCTTAGACCCTGATAAATTCACTGTGTATAATACTAAAATTACAAAAGCTTATGAGGCCTAGATTAATTCTCGTGAATGAATTACTTAAACAATTTCCAATTAGGAACCAGAGGAAAATATCAACTTGCATATCAAAAATCAAGGTATAAAAAACGATTTAAACGGTGTCGTAATTTGTGTTCATCAGAATGTTGGACTATAATTCAAAGAAATTATTAGGTTGATATTTTATATCTAAGTTGGCTATTCTAATGTATAGCCCTAAGAAATTATACTACCATATTAAGATGTAGTTTTAAAAAATCATAAAAAAGATTTAGTGATAGAAAATGTCAGGTAATTTTGCCCATTTTTTAAAACTTAGCATACGAAGATCTAAAAAAAATCAAACACCCTGGCCATAAACAACAATTATATTTCAATAGGATTATAGGCTAAGGTAATAATTAAAAAAAAAAAAAATGTGGACAAGCCACACGTTTATCCAACTTGGTTCAAATTTTAGTTGATTTTGATAGTGTCGACTTCGAAATCTATGACTGGCTCGACCGGTCTATTTACCATGTGGTATGCACAGCAGATATTCTATATTCTTTTGATATACTGTGCAAAACGAAAAATAATGTCAAAGTAGGGACAAAGTCATACGCTTCATTATTTCACCCATTTTTGTTTTATGATTTTGATCAGTTTGGATGAATTTGTCCCATTTATTTCCACGTTGACTCCGGAATCTCTAAAACTTAAAGGCTTGCACTCTTTTCACCTGAT
Source organism: Ophioderma brevispina (assembly GCA_023653785.1). Classification (NCBI taxonomy): domain Eukaryota; kingdom Metazoa; phylum Echinodermata; class Ophiuroidea; order Amphilepidida; family Ophiodermatidae; genus Ophioderma; species Ophioderma brevispina. Next base: position 62,432 of record JAMKCH010007079.1, read on the forward strand.
GAAAAGGCAAAACACTATTATGACCTTGGTTCAACCCCAACAACGTGGCCAATTACGCCAAAATAGCTTCTAATTATGACACCTTTGGATGTAAGTGATTTAACCATTTGGGGCACTTTGATATTTTGGTCATTTGATATAAATATATTAGGCCCGGGGGGGGGGGGGGGGGGGGGGCGGTCATCACCCCCAAATTCCACAAATCCCCCCCAAAAAAACTAAATTTTGATAAAAAAGGTCAAACATTTAGAGAAAATTGACAAGAAAGTCCACTTTTTGGTTGGTTGATGAAATGTAAAAAGTCCACCAAAAGGACATTTTAGGGGGGGGGTTAGGTCCCACCTTCACCAAAATGCCACTTTTCGGAAAAAAAGGTGCATTTCTAAGTCCGCACACCCCCAAATAATCCTGCGTACGGCAGGCAGGATTAAACATATGAAAAATAGAACGACAAGAACTAGGTACTTATTGACGTTTCCTTGAGATGTTACGGCAATTGTTCCTGAAACTTGTGTGATGAACACGAAAGGTATTGGGACTGAGGGGATCCATTTTGCATTTTTTTTGGGGGGGGGGGGCAATTTACCCCAAAATATAACGGACTGGCTTCCAATTTTATCCCTTAAATATGACTCATTGAAGGTGAATGGACATATTCTAGTCGATTATTTTAAGAAAAAGGGAAAAAAAAGGAATGGATTTAGACTAATTTACCTATTTTTGGACAATTTTGACCTTTTTTGGCCATTTTACCCCAAAAATTTTTTATTAAATTGGAATGGTTCCATATATCACTTAAATATGACTCCTTAAAGGTAAATGAACATGTTCGCTCAGAGTTATTTTAAGGAAAGGAATGCATTTCGATCTTCGCGATCCGATCGTTTACCTATTTTTGGACAATTTTGACCTTTTTTGGCCATTTTGACCCCAAATTATAAAGTGGAATGGTTCCATTTTATTCAGTTAAATAGGACTCCTTTGAAGGTAAATGACATGATCTGCGAGATTTATTTGAAGAAAGGAAATGCATTTTGACGATTTTACCTCGTTTTTTGACAATTTTGATTTTTGGGTTCATTTTTACCCAAAATAAAAAAAAAATAGAAAGGCCAACACCCCATACGTTGATGCACATCCCATGGTGGTATGAATCCATAGGTTGGACCTTTGTAACCAACAACGCCGTCAAAAAATCATATAGCGTTATGCTAGCTTTTTATGTGCAAATAAGGAGGTATGCCATCTAATGCCTCTAATGGGTAGGTAGGGGACTCAGTAGTAAACTTGGGATTAGCTGCTCGTGTACACAGCAACTACCATGAAAGAAAAGATGGTGAATATAAATGTAGTCAGTAGACTTTGGCCTGCCCAGAAGTATGACATGAATCATTGCTTTCATGCAGGTTAAAGGCAGGTAGCCCCATAATAATATAATAGACGGGATTTCGTAGTTCAGTTGTTGTCGTTAGGTGGTGCACTCCCGATGCTCTACTAACTGTTTCATAATGACGAAAGTTTGACCTTCATGCGTGTATGGCCTATCTCGTTTAATATACCATGCACAACACTGGTAGAGATTACAGTGGAGGATTATAGAGGGCGCAAGCAGTTTCTCGTCGTGGTACACGGCCTTTTTAAACATGTGCATCATGGTAAGATGCAGATGCCAATCACAGGAATAAAAAGCCAGTGAACATGATACATGGTATAATACCACACACAACAGCTGTGTTAAGTCATAATTCTGGCAGACCTACAGGGTCATTAATAATTACTTGGACAGGAGATTACACACCTAGTCTGTGTAGCGCAACAGCTATCTTCTGTTTCTGTAGTTTGCAAGTAATTCAAAATTATATGCCAAGGTCGGCCATTCTTTTTTTTTTGATCAATTACACATCGCGAAACGACGGTGCGCTGTTTCTTGGATCCGCCAGTCTACCGCGAGTCCGGGCGGTAGAGCGTCAATATGTCCAACAAATTATTCAATCAGGACGGTAGTATAATAAGGAAGAGCTTGGTTAGGACATGGGCATGGCACCATTTAAATCATGGTGATGTTATTTCCAAGCATAACCAGTGTACAAGCTGAAACAACCTGTGTACCAGACGGGTGTTAAACGGTGTACAGATTTTGAGGTATTAGTGCATCCGGAAGGCACAAGTTTCATACCGTTAGGAGTAGCCGACCAGAATGATGTAATAGCTAGCAAGTAGTCTAGTTTCAAAGATTTCGGTTGGGTCTTCATTTTTAATTACTTTTCTAAACTGGGTAAAATGTGTTACAATATCACGTAATCATTTAGGCCAGCTATTACAAAACAAATGAATTGAGTTATGGTGATGGGTTTGATCAAATTATTGAAACTCAATACAATTTACACAAACTTTGGCCCTCTTTATATCAGTGCTAATCTCTCAAAAACACGCAGGTGTGACCACCGATAGCAAGGTAATGGGCATGCCTCCACTGCATTAATCGAGGGCATATCTCGATTTATTCTTATTTAGGATCCTGTATGTACTCACTTTGCTGAGCCAGCAGCAGGTCTGTTTCTCAACTCTTTCAGCATTCTGAATGTGAATTGTTCTTGCGCCTCATGGAAACTGAATGACTCGGGGCTTTGTTCAGTATTTTGGCTCGGGCGGCATTGCGGTGTGATGAACCAAACAAAAGGTTATTAGACATAGGAATCACTAATCCTGCCATGGCCTATCAAGTCATTCAAGCTGGTTTTATACACGGCGTAATGATGGGATTGCCATATCTGTTGAAAGTCTCAAGCAGATCACCAACCACGGTGGACCAGTTGGGAGCATTGGTCGTTTTCCTAGCCAGAGCTCAGACTGCAAGGTTTATTAACTTCTTTTCGTAAGAACTAATAACCCCGAGTTGATCAATGCAGGCCAAAGTTTAGGTAATGAAATGCAGGACAGCTAGTGAAATGATAATCTCATAAAAAGGTTGTGACAACAAATGAATCTTGTTCTGCAAAAAGGTGTTCAATTGATTTTGGCCGATCCCTTCCCTTCTAAGTCTAGTACTATATTCAGAAAACTTCCAAGCCATTCAAATTTCCGACATGCTAGATATAGCATGGCCTTGACTAATTACTTACTCGAAATACTGAATGAGACAAAACTTTCAAAAGCATATGTTCTACAGGTGTGTGTTGCATACGGCGGGCAGCAAATGTTCCTTGAAAGGCCGGCCGTTGATGTCCAATTTTAATTGGAAAAATCTTAAATGTACAAAAGGAACTACTTAGAAATGTGAAATGACCTTAGAAAATAGGGCAGCGCATTCACGGTATGAGATGGGTTGTTGTATTCCAGGAACTCGCGCCGTGGAGATCATTCTGAATGCGAGATACCATCGGAATTATTTTTACCCATTATGGTGCAATAAAGAAGCCCTATAGTTTAACAGCTTACCAAATTCTATTTTTGACCCCCGGGGCACAATGCTCCCTCTATATCTCCTGGAGTATACGCAAATGTTGGGTCGCTATCCCTGTCCTAAATAAACTTTGTACACCATTGCTGGGCTAATGGCACGGCAGATGTTACATTGCACAAGGAGGACACGTCCAGGTCATTGGAATTTGGACACACAAACCAAATATGCGCAAACTGATCAAGTACTGTAGGCCTGTATTGCAGGTTTATTTTTACACTTTGCAGTGAAATCCCAGAACCATAAATTTAAAATGCTGCAAAAATATTTTGATAAGGTTTAACCCTAACACTCAAATACCATACTTTGCTACCATTATGAATGTAATGTTGTGGTAGGTGCGATGTTTGCTGTAAGCACACTTCCTTTATGTTTACATAGAAAACTATGACATTCCCTGTGGTATTTGCTGGTCAGGAATCTAGTGAACTGGTAGTTTGTGTATTGGTTACTAAATTGAATGACTCATAACCAGATCTGCTTAACACCTTCAATCCGATTTGAATGTTAACAAATTGGCATTGTCCCTTTATGCAGTATGCAGAACCTCCCATGAAAATATATTCCCACATAAATATATTCATTTCGATACCCGTATGACGTCCGCCACCCATCCCCAGTGGAACGTCATACCCACAATTCCGCTTCCTCTTTTCGTCTTGGGTTCGACCAGTGCGGTAACGTTAAGTAATTTAGCTCCCGTAATTTGGTCGAATTTGTTTGGGGTCAGATTTTAGCATAGTGTAGTCCTGAACCTTGTTTAAATCTGTTAAATGTCATTTATTACGTCCCTGTCACTGTAAGTTTTGCTCATTTTTCGTTGGCGAAGTCGGTATTTAAGGACTTTATACCTTGAAATTGCGTCGGGTTTGTCAACATACAACCCGCCTATTTCACACACCCATAGGCTGACTAGCGTAAGGGCGTGCAACTGCCGCACCGTTCACTCGATAAGTCTTATTTCCCCACTATATCTTTATGTGTTGGTATAATTTATTTATCTATATTTTTAACGTGTATATAATGTGATTACCATGTTTGTGAGAAATTGTAAATTTGTAACTGGACCGACACGCCTTTGGTGTCGATTCAAGATGGCGTCCCGGATTTTTGTATTACATTTTATACTTGATGCCGCTCATTACTACACACAATGGTGCGGGCACAATGGGGTATACTATCGGTTTCCTTTACGCTCTTCAGGACCGCTATGTGGTCAAGGAGGTCCGGCCGTTTGAAAAGAAGTTTTTGGAGTGCTTGAAACTGCTTTATTGTTAATAAAATTCTATATTGACTTAGCTTATTTATTTAATTGGTATCCTTTCCTTTTTGTGCGGCTCTCACCTAGTCAGTTAGCCAGTCGTGCGTGGGCGTTCTTTTAACATACCATTCTAGGGCCCAGGCCCCTATATACTTTTCCGAATGCCGCAATCCGTGCGAAGCCTGTGCTGTCGAGTTACCGTCATGGGACCCACTCACGACCAACGCTGTTACGCACACCGATCCTGCTCCATCGAACAAGTGCGATCCCTTTGTATCGGGGCTCCTTTACCCGATGGTCAACTTTGACGCGCTGGAGTCGGACCGGAGCGTATCCTTGGGTCTTCGTCCTCGCGGTGGCGTCGGGCAAACGGCAGCGCTGGACTCTGACCGCTAGCGACTGGTGTTTTCTTCCGGCTGCTGTAAAGCTGAGGCTCACCCGCCGTTACTCTGGGTCTTCGCTGCCTAACAACATGTTTTGTCCTAACCGGCCTCCGGGGCAGGGCGACGGCTATTGTAAGCGGTAGGGTCGCTGTCTCGGTGCAAGCTATCGATGACGGCTACCACCTTACGAGCGTCCACGGTCCCCTCGCGTGGTAGTGTGTCGCGTGTGTGGTCCGCCGCCCCGTGACACTGTCCCCGGGAAGCGTCTAGTGGCGACGCTTTTCCCCGTTGGAGCACTTCGCGTGCTTCAACAAAATCCTGATCGTCTGCTGTCGTGGCAGCTGGTACACTCTGCGGCGTCGTTGCTCCTCTTCCTCCGTACGGTACGGGGGTTCTGCGGGCTTCAACTACGGCTGGTCACGACGCCTTTGGCTCCTGCCCCCGCTACGGGGGCTTCAGCTTTTGCAGGGCCATCGTCCATCTGCGAATTACCCGTGTTTACGACTGGGCCCTTGGCATAATCCTAATCAGATTAGGATTAAGCCCAAACAATGGCCCATTCATCCGGGGGGGGGGGATTTTGCAGGGTGTCGATGCCCGAACAATGCCTATTCACAGGCTTACAGTGCTCATTCTTTGGGCATACAAGCCTTCCGAGTGGGCATGAGAGTCTTTCCGGGGCGGACCATCGCAGTTTGAGGCAGCGCCAGGGCCCGTACTCCCATGGCAGCTTCCCTCCCTTCGCCCAGCCTCTGCCATGCCTGCCATCCAACCCCGTTGGTTTGGCCTTGCAACAGTGGGGGGGGTGACTAGTGTGCCTAAAACCGCTGGGGGACCCGTGGACTCCGCCTTGGCCACTGGGTTGGCCCTCGGCCCCCACGCCGGTTGTCGTCTGTCGCTGTACAATCCTCCCTCCGTTTGTGGTCCGCACGCCGGGTTTCTTGGATGAACCGGTAAGTTTCTGCTTACCCTCCGGCCAATCTTTTTGGCCCCCAGGGTACAGATATCCTCCTTTCCCATACCGCCTTTACCCTCCCACCCGGCCTGTCGGGGTTGCACGTGGGCGGGGTTGGTAAATAAATCCGGGGGTCGACGCAGGTAAACCCAATTTCGCGCATGGACTCCGGTTTTGCAGCGGGTCGTGGTTCAGCCTAGTGCGCACTGCTACTGTTGGCTCATTCCCCCCATCCGACTCCGAGTCCCCTCGACGCGGAGCGTCGGGGGAAGTAGGATGATGCTGGGGTGCCTAAAGTCGTCATCCGCCGCGGCGACACGAACTTCGGAGCCGTCGTCGGCCAATCCGACCTGTCCACAGGCCTCTGCTCACGCCGTCCTCATGGCTATGGCTTCCTGGCCTAGGTCCTAGCGGTCGGCGAGGGTAAGCCAGAGCAGGTGGGGGGTCTCTCAATCTGGGGGGCGTGGGCTCCAAGCCGACGCGGACAGTTCCTTTGTTCTCACTGCCCAAGGATTACCATGAGGCGGGCGTGGGACGCATGGGACACTACGGAAGGAAGTGGCTTCGCGTTGTCGCGGGCCTACACGTCTACGCTTCGTGTGTGCAGCGAGAATTATGTGAAGCTTTTGAGGGTGCCCCCCGATGGACAGCAATGTTGCTCCGAAGTTGCCGTCCGCGGGGCTTCTGCGCCCCCATGCCTTCTCACCCTTTGGAGGAAGAGTTTAAGCGAGTGATCGCCCGTGCGCGGGGCGCTCATTGCTATCGAGTTTCTCCCTCTGCTCCAACCAATTGGTGGCAGGCGAGTATCCCATCCCCTTCTCACCCTCTTTTCTCATCCTTCCCCCCTCTACCAGCCATCAACTCTTTACCACCCCCACCACCTCAAAAAAACAACAACAACAAAAAACCCCCCACACACCCCCCCCTAATACCATGGCCAAGAATATTTTATATGGCGGCGGGTGGAGCTGGCGGCTACGCTAGCCCGCCACCAGCTGGAGGAGTCGATGGCTCTGCATGCGGATCGGGTCGTTTAGACGCGAAAACGCTTGTGGAGATCTTAAGCCGCATCTTAACAGGGACCTTTAGGGGCGGGACCTGAGGAAGATGCCTTTTGGCAGGCGGACACTCTTCGGTGACACGTTCGACACGGTTGCGGAGCACCTGGCGCAGCGTGTCACCCACGAGGGAACTCAAGAGAAGCTCAAGCCTAATCAACACCGGGAGGCCGAAGCAGAGGAAGCGCAGCAGGAAGCCACACCACGAAATAGTCTGCGGCCAACCCCCCAACCCCCACACCTGACTCCTTCTACTGCGGTGTCTACGTCGGCGCCGGCCGCTAAGTCCCTCTCGAGGGCGGCGAAGCGTCGGCTACCCAGTCCAAAGGCCTTCTGTGCCAGGGGCCAATGAAGGCGAAGACTGGGGTGTGATGGGGCGACCCCGGACAGTGCTGCCTCCCCTTCCAGAAGGGGAGCAGTTCCACCGGGGCGGCGGGCATTATCCTCAGGGGGCGGTCGCCTGATGAAGTTCGCTAGAGAGTCGGATAGGGACCAACGACCCGCCCCCCCCCCCGACGAATGGGTGCTGCAACTGGTGCATACGGGTTACCGTATCGAATTCCTGCAGACCTCCCGTCATTTGCCGATGAAGGACAACATCCTTCCGGAGGTCCAGTGAGCGGCAGGCTCTCTTGACGGAAGTCGAGGGTCTGCTCCGCAAAGAGGCGATTCGTCCGGATCAGCCCCCCCTTGGGAGGGTTATGGTCACCTTATTCCTAGCTCCGAAGACGACGGGCGAATTGGCGGGATCTCATTCAACCGCTCAATGTCTTCATTAAGCCAGTGCCGTTTTGGATGGAGACATGGCCAACGGGGTGTTACAGCTTGCCCAATCCACCAAGGAACACCCCCCCCTGGGCGACGCCTCACTGGACCCCTCAGGAGCCTACCCCCCTACTCCAGCTCACAAATTCATCGAGAGATCCGCAATGGACGTTTCGGTAATGGAGGCGTTTAACCGGTTTCGTGCCTCCCCTTCGGCCTTTCCACCAGCCCCCACGGGTTTTCACCGGGTGTGCAGGCTGTGTAAGCAGCGTTACCCTCGGCTACCGGGGGTCAATCTGTGTGTTTAACCTGGACGACTAGGATGGGGTAAGCCCGTCAAGGTCTAGCAAAATGCGGCGGCCAACTCGAGTTCGTAGTGCGAACAGTGACGAGCCTGGGTTTTCTGGTCAATCACCAATAGTCAATTAGTTCAGACCACAGACCCCCATACTTATGGGTGCACAGCTAACCTGGCCAAGGGTAGCTGTCCAGTCGGCTCCGAGCGCGGGTGGCGAAACATGTATAGTGTGCGATGGTGCTCCACGGAGCCCCCCATGCGACCGCCGTGCCTGGTCAGGGGTTGGGGCTGTTTGCCAGTCTGGTGGACCTGGTCCCAGACTGTCGACTTCATATGAGGGCCCTTCACTTGCACCATTCTGGCGCAATTACCGACCCAGTCGGCACCCCATTACCAGGGTTATATCCCGATGACTGCCATCCCACGGAGGGCGCTGGAGTGGAGTGGTGGATGCTTTCGCACCAACTCTGGTTGGAGTGAAGTTTCCCAGATCATCTCCACGACACGTCATATCGACGGACGCATCGGAGTGGGGATGGTGGCGGTAATCTAGAGGAAGGATCGCGACCGCCCCCACCCCATGCCATTGTTCGGACAAGGGCGCCGAACAAGCGTCCTTCCCAACCTTCACCTGTCGACTTCTAGCAGTGTGTTTACACCTCCGGGATGTTCGCGTCCAGGTGGTGGGCTGCAGGTCCCATGCATTCAGTCGACAAACACGGACTTGTAGGGCTATGTGAAAAGGCAAGGGTGCCCCCCAACAGCGTCCCCCGCCGCTCTGTTTGCACGACATTCAACTTCGAATTGGGTGGCAGCAGCCGCGGGATAATCCTCGTTGCGACGGCACATCCCAGGTTACCACATCCCTGGCGGACGCATCGGAATATCGGGGCCGACTGGCCGGCCCCGCAGAATGGTCCCTAGCCCCACGGGTCGTCAGATGTCTTCGACAGGTCTATTTACCATCGTAGATCTTTCGCCACACTTTCCCACACGTCCAAGCAACGGCCCCAATCACCACGCTCCCGGTTTTGCATCTCCCGGGGGGGTACCCCCACAGACCGGAGCATTCGCCGTGGATCGACTCTCTCAATCACAGTTGGCGCGGGCCTGACCGCGACTATGCCTTCCCCCTCTCCTAAGTTGCATACATCGCCCACAGTTCCCCAGAAAAGATCTAGAGGTAGCGACATGCCCCAAGCCTATCACAATGGGTCGCCGTTTTGAGCTACGAAATACCAAATGAGTAGGAGTCGGCCATTGGTAGACCTGCCTGTCGCGGGCAGGCCGTCATACCACCCAGGGTGATACCCGCCGGATTCCGGCACCTCGCTCCGGGCACAAAAAACACCCCAACCCACCACACCCAACCCTACAAAACACACACACACATCCAAAGGTCAACCCGAAGCCACCATCTCTGACATCTGCAGACAATAGCGCCCAAGCCCGAGGTTGCCCCTGCTTGGGGCACCTTGTCCGGCCCACAAGTCACGTCTCCGAGGCGGGCTTTCGACTCGAGAGTGCTACTGTACCGGCGGGCGATAGACGCCCAACCGTGTTACGCGCAGAACCCAACGAACCCTATGGACGTCCTGGCGTCTTCCTACCGGTGTCACAAAAAAAAGTGCGAACGAGGGACTCTCGAATCCACTGTGCACAATGTAGTCAGGACTCCGGTGGGACAGCTCTGTGGAAGCGATTTGAGGCTGGCTGGAGGCCGCCACCGTCCGACACTACAAATCTGCTGCATTTCGCGAATTCCCAGGGGTTTGAGATGGCCCAGGACTTACCAATCGACTCTGCCGCCATCCAAGCTTGATCCAACAGGAACGAGATGTTTTAGACAAAGGACCCACCGGCGGCGGATTGGCCCCCAATGGCCCCTCACAACAAGGCACCACACCTGTCTGCGACAATTCCACGGAGAGCCCTTTCGCGCCCCATGAGAGGCCCGCTACTTTGGCTCCTGACACGCCCTGACGACCAGTGTTCTAACTCTTCCCTGGTCGGGGACGCCCGCCCGTCGGCGCTGAATGCGCTAGCCGTACGGCGCTGCTCTCCAGTCTCCACGCCAGGGCTACGCTTTACTTTCGTCCGGGTTGTAATGTCAGCCACGACCAGAGGGTAGCGCTTTCCCGCCGATCTCCCCGTCTTTCTCCCCCCGCCGCCAGTCCGTTTGCTCTCTTCGGCGCGGACCGATTCTGGTGTCCTGTTCGCGCCCTTTACCCTGAGCAAAATCTAGTACACCGCCGGACGGCAAACCCCATCGGGGACCACGCTCCGTCTTCATCACCCCCGGTTGCCCACCAACATCCCGAAGGCGCGCGACGCAACGCTCCGCAGCTAGGTGGTAGTTGCGAGTCTCCTCCCTCTCATTGCCTCCTCCGGTAGGAATGTACGTGCGAGAGGACTCCTCTGTCCCCACCAAACCAAGAACCCCAACTAGCTCGCGTAGCCCTCGTCGCGGCCCCGTGCGGGGCCAACAGTATGTGAAGACGAGGTGCTTCGTGGTACCCGACTGTGAAGGTCCTCTTCAAACAAATCCACCCTTTCTCCGGCGACGAACAGGCCCCCGAATCTGTACCTCACGCACTAGAGCCCCCCTACTGATATCGAGGAGACAGAACAACGGGCGACCGATTGAACCGGCGCTACACTCGTTCTTTGCGCGAAACAAACCGGACGAAGTAAAGGTAGCCCGCGTTGGAGAACTGGATAGCACATAAGCAACAATACCCAACGGCTAGGCATGACAGCTCCGAATGGCCGGGCCGCAGCATGAGACGAGGAACCGGTCTTAAACACCGTAAAGGTAGCACACACAAGTAGCGTCCACTCATGAGCGCTCGAACAACAGGGGACTACCGGGAGATAGTCAACACCTTGTTGAGGTTCATGAGGGTACAATCCTTCTTAGGGGCCTGGTATTAAAAATCCCGTCGCAGTAGAAGATGTGGCGCAGAGCTCGTTACGTCTGGTTCATCATACAAACCTATGTGGACGACCATGACTAGGCACGATTTGTAGTTTCGGACGGTGTTGGCCTGAAGTCCAGCATCAAATCGCTCGGACAAGAAGTCTGCCAACTTGCGACTACAGTTGCAACAGTGGGATCGAGACTCCTCCTGTCCTGGACCACCGGTAGTCTACGCACCACAAGACCCCGTCCAGAGTAGGTTCTGAGCGTACTTGGGCGTCTACCCTGAGCGGCCAGGTGCAGCTCTCGCCGAAAGGCCCCTCCTCTGGAGAGACTCCGGACAAGGGCCAAGCAGTCACCCTAGGTGCTCTATCTTCAGATCGAATTGAGCGACGGATGTCCACGGACGAGAGTCGGGGACTGCCAACCCAAACCAAAAAGGAATAGCAGCACCGCGGCATGACACCGGAGAGCACGGTCCTACCTGGGGCAGGCACCACCCCACCACAAAGGTAGAAGCGCCAGGCACCACACCGGGCCGACCCACCTGGGTTGAACAGATATGATTCCTCCGCTGCTATTTGCGAAGACCCGATGTATAGCGGACGGGGAGGACATGCATCCGACCCTGTTACCCTGCCGCCCGCCCCCGGCTCGCTCGCGCGAAAAAGAGGCGGCCCCAACAGCCAACCAAACCCCCGACCACAACCCCCGAGAACAAACAACCATCCAAACAAGGAATATTACCCACCCAGCAACCCGCCGCCTGCTCACACCGGTCTGGACGCCCCCGGTCACCCGCGCAGCCAAACCACCGGGAGCTGGTGAGTCCGTCGCGCCGCGAAGAGACATATCGAAGGTACAGAACCTGTCGCAGATCATCTGGACGACCGTGGGGCTCGGGCCATCTTCGGGGGCCCGGCAGTCGGCCACGCGATAGATCGTCGCGGATGTTGGTAAACACCTGGGATGTGCGTTCCAAACGCTGGCTATCCCTGCTGCTGCACCCCCAATTCAGACGTTGAATGGCGTGCAAACCGAGCGTGGGGGACCTGGTGCCCCCTTGCTGCTTCCCATAGGCCACCCAGTCCGCTGTTGTCGGACTGACTCCTGAGCCCTATGCACGCCAACCCAGCCTGCGACTCGCATCCGGAGGGTTTCAACCAACTGTAGCCGTTCGAGCAAGGATTGCATGTGGACGGCACCCTTGTCCAACATCCCCGGCGGGACCCACATTGTACCGCCAACCGCGAATCTCCTCTAGATGGACCGCCCATCCCACTACGACGCGATCCGAGTCGATATGACGGTCAGCTGGAGGAGGAGATGGGAACTTCACTCCAACCAAGAGTTGTGCGAGATCCCACTCACAAGATCCCTCCGTGGGGTGGCAGTCATCGGGATAACCCTGGTAATGGGGGTGCCGACTGCGGTCGGTAATGCGCCCCGCAAGGTGCAAAGGAAGGCCCTCATGCTGAAGGCCCGACAGGTCTGGGACCCAGGTTACGACCCCCACTGGCCACTCCAACACCCATTTACTATCACCCCTGAGCCCGGGCCCGTAAAGCGGTCGCTGCGGGGGCTCCGTGTGGACCCATCCGCACAACACGACATACCTGAGTCGACCCGACCCCCCACCCCCCGCGTCGGGCGCCGGGTAACGCAAACCCCCGCTCTGGACCACGGTCTAAGTGTCGACCCACGAAGAATGGGGTCTGGTCCAGGAAACGCCAACACCTGAAGACCTATCTGTAAGCTTGGACCGCCAAGCCCCAAAAGTCGTCACCCCTCGCCTATCGCAACAACTACGCAAAACACCCCACCTCGAGTTCCACGCAAGTGCACCCCACGAACCCCCACCTCGACCTGGGCCGGCTGACCAACAACCCCACACCTGCCCACCCCGTCCACCAATACCACACGCAGTTTAAACAAACACCGACAATGATCCCCCGGCGCCTGGAGGTATCGAACCCTGACCTGTACAGCCCGCACCACCGGGTGAAAACCCACGTGGCGGACACGGTGGAAAACAGGCCGAAGGGGAAAGGCACCCGCAGAAAACCACATCACGAAGTACGCATTCTCACACACTTCCCCGCAAACGGAGCCATGGCTGATTCTCGATGATTGGGACGTGGAGTAGGCGTCCTTGAGGTCAGTGACGTCGCCCAGGTCCTTTTGATTGGGCAACGTAACACAGAGGCAAAGTCTCCATCCGAAAAACGCACTGGCTTGATAAAGACATTGCGCGGCTTGAATTGAGAATCGGCCGCCAATCGCCGTCTTCTTCGGAGCTAGGAAGAAGGTGGACCAGAACCCCTTCCGAAAACGCGGGCGGCTTGACAATCCGGCCACGATCGACCACACAGCCTTTTGACGGAGCAAGACCCACACCCCTCGAACCTCTACGTAACACACAGCCCACAGCCCTGCCGCCTCACTGACGACAATACGAGCGAAGGAATGGTGGGCCTTCATCCGGCAAATGACGGGGGAGGCGTGCGTCTGAAATCGAGACCCCAACCACACCCACACACCCACAAAAAACCAAAACCCACACCAATGACCCCACCCACATACCCCCCCCACACAAGATGTAACCCCGGATATCCACAGTTGCAGCAAACCAATTCGCCCGGTGGATACCGATCCAAATCCGAGCGAACTTCAGCAGGCGACCGCCCACCGGAGGATAATGCCCGGGGACACAAAATGCTCCCCTTCCGTGAACGAGGGGACAACACACAACCCCACCCCGCCCCCCTTACGGTCGACCCGCCCAATCAAACACCCCAGTCTTAGCCCTTGGCCCTGGCCAAGAGATCAGGCTTGGAATACGGGGAGCCGGACGCTTCCCGCCGCACCTCCGCCGAGGAGGGGCCTTAGCGGCCGGCGCCGACGTAGACGCAGCAGCTCCTTTCAGAAAGACGCAGGGGGTGGCCGCAGACGATGTCTTTGGCGTCTGCTGCCGATTCCTCTGCTCGGCTCCCGGTGGTGAGAAGCTTGAGTTCTCCTTCGAAGCTTTCCATCCGTGGTGACACGCCTGCGCACAGTTGATCCGCACCCCGTGTCGCAGTCGTAACCCAGAAAGAGTGTCGCCCCGCGCCAAAAGGGCCTCTTCCTCCGGTACCCCGAAAAAAGGTCCCTGTTGAAGATGCGCTAAAGCTCCGCACAAGCAGTTTTCGCGAATAAAAGCACGAATCCGCATCGACAGCGCCAGCTCGACTCCTCCAGCTGGTGGCGGGCTAGCGTAGCCGCCAGCGCCACCGCCGCCGCGAAGCAGATTCTTGGCCAGATGACTCGCCTGCCACCAATGTGGTTGGTGACGCCGCGCGAGAACCCCGAAACCTCGATAAGCGAATCGAGCGCAAGCGAACACACGGGAGTCAGCTCGCTTAAACCTCTTCCTAACCCCAAAAAAGGAGGGAGAAGAATGGAGGGCGCACGCACCACCCGCCCCCAAAGCGGACGGACAACTTAGGCAGCGCACGACTATGCTGGCTCAATCGAGGGCACCCTCAAAAGCCTTTCATAGTCGGCCGCTGCACACACGAAAGCGTAGACGTGTGGCCCGCGAACGAAACGCGATAGCACGGTCTCTCCGGGTGTCCAATGCGTCCCAGCACCATATGGACATCCTTGGGCAAGTGCGAACCACACGCGAAAACAAACCTGCCCCACACGAGGCAGGCCATCACCGGAGCCCAAGCCCACCCGCTTGAGACTCCCCACCGGCATCTTGGTGTACCATCGTCGACAGCTGGCCTAAGGCCAGAGCATAGCCTGAAGGCGGCGGGGAGCAGAGGCGCGAAAAACCGGTCGGAAGCCGACGACACGAGCTCCACGAAGTGTACGTGGCGCCGGATCGCGGCCGATCGACGAGGCCCCAGCATAATCATCACTTCCCCCTCAGCTCCGATGTCGAGGATCGGAGTCGGATGACGAGCCGGATCTGCCCGCCACAGTCGAAGGTGCAGCACTAGGCTGGACCGCGCTACCCGCTGCAACCGGAGCTCCATGCTGCCGACCACGGTAAACTGCGGAAAAAAGCGGCGGACACCGGATACACCCCAGCCCACGGCCCCGACAGGGCAGGGTGGGAGAGGTTGTAAGCCACGGTATGGGAAAGAGCGGATATCTGTTACCCTGTGGGCCAAAAAGATTGGCCGGAGGGTATGCAGAATACCCCGGGTTCATCCCAAGAAAACCGGAGAGTGGATCCACAAACGAGGGCGGAGGTACAGCGCTGGCGAACCCCGGCGGCGGCGAGGGCCAAACCCAGTGGCCACGGCGGCCCAGCCACGGGTCCCACAGAGGATGAATTCCCCCAACGGCCACCCCCCTGTTGTCCCAGGCCCAACAACGGACCCGAGCCTGGATGGACCCGGCAGCCGCGGCTGCGGCGCCGGCGCAGGGCAGCGCCATGGGTCGAGCCATGGACGCCACACCATGGCCTCACCCATGCGCTGGTCCCATTACGGAACGATGCCTCGGGAAGGTATAGATATGCCCAACAAAAGACATCAGACGATTGTAACCCACCGCCTCGTGCAACTCGGCATTGTTCCGGGCCTTCGTACATGCAAATCCCCGATGAATGGGCCATTGTTTGGCTAATCCTAATTATTATTTTCTGATTCGGATCAACACCAACCCACCTATGCCAAAGGCCCAGATCGTAACAGGGTAACAATCGCCAAATAGGAACCCACCGACGTCCGCCCTGACAACGACTGAAAGCCAACCACCAGCAGCGGGGGCCGGAGCCAAAGGCGTCGTGACCAGCGTAGTTGAAGCCGAGAAAACCCGTACCGACGGAGGAGAGAAAAGCAACGACGCGCCGAGTGTACAGTGCCACGAACACCCGCCCCAGCCGATACAGGATTGTGTTGAAGCACGCGAGTGCTAAACAACAGGGAGCCGTCCGCACTAGACGCTGTCCCCCCCCATCGAGGACAGCGTCAACCCATGGGCGGGGACCACCGGACTCACATACACACACGCGAGTGACGTGGACGCCGTAACGGGGGTAGCGTCCTAGGCGTGCACCGGACCCACTCGACAGCGAACCCCCGTCATTTAACAACTAGCCCGTCGCCATGCCCGGCGGCACTGTAGAACCACATGTTGTTCGGCCCGCAGCCCAGTAACGGGGGTGGCCTCCGCCTTACCGCAGGCGTGAACGACAAAAACCCGTCGCTGCGCGTCCGACAAGTCCCCGACAGCTGCCGACGCCACAAGCGCAGGCCGACGACCACGGTACGCTCCGTCCGACCTCCCCAGCGCATCAAGTGCCCCCGGCCCCAGCCCCAGACCCCGGGTGCCCTTGTTGCTCGGCGCAGAGCTCCGGTAGTGCGTAACCGGTGCGGTTGCAGACAATCGCGCTCCCTACGGTCCTGCCCCGCCCGGCTTCGCCCGCTGCGGCCCTGCCGGCCCCGTCTTCGGGCCCCTGCAGGGGCCCATCGCTGAGTAAGTCCAAAAGAAGCACGCCCCCGCACCCCCGCCACCCGGGCTCACCGCCTTCGGTAGCGCGCCCGCCCCACCGGTCGGGACTACACATTACCCCACTAAACTAGACGCTTATCTAGCCTTTCTTCCCCCTCCCGCAACCAGTTTCCATCCCTTCCCCCCCCAACTCCTTTCTACCCCCACGCCAACCCGGCCCTCATACACATCAGCACTGTCTGCCACCGACGTCACCCGGACCCCCCCGGCAACTATCGCCTCCACTTCACCTTCACCACCCCTTGCTGAACCCCGCACACAAACCTTGCATGTGAACAACAAAACGTCCTCCTGCTTCGTGCACTTACCTTATAACCTGTACCCAAACCGGCCGCCCTTTGACTACCGCCCACCCACCAGGCGTGTCGGCCTCATTTCCCCCCTTACAATTCTCACCACAACCAAAATTGAGCATCCCTATCAAATCCGCGTTACACCATATCCATAAATATACCTCACCCCTTATACCGGCTAGTCGGGGGAACTCGGCCCTCCGTATGCCGTGGCGGCCCGTGCCCGCCCCTACCGTCGTCCGTCACTGGAGTGTGCGCAATACTGCGGGTTTGTCTTGTTGCCCCCCCCCGCCAGCCCCGTCCCGGTATACAAAGTCTCCTCACAACCTCACCCCCTTCGCCCACGCCCCATGCACCCTCCTCGCCCAGGGCCGTAATCCATGCCCTTTCCCCCAGCTTATCCCCACCCCAACACGGGTCCGGCCCTACCACTCGTCGCCCAAGTAACTTGCCCCCCCACTTTCGCCCCCTTCCGCGGAGCTCCTCCTTCCCGTTCCCGCCAATTGTCGCCCCCCGCCCGCACAACGCCGGCCCAAGCGGCCATGGGGAGCTGCCGTACTTGGGGCTCGGTGCCGTCCTCCCGGGTGCTCGCACGCGATCTCTTTCGTGGGCCCCCCTTTCTTTCTGGGCGTTACACTGCACTGCTCCCGACCCTGCACTTTGTTCCCTCAACCTCCGGATGCCGGTAGGCAGATATACTATTGCACAAAGCAGTCACTCAGTGACGTCCCCGTTCAACCATGAGTACACACCACAACCTACGCGGGAACACCCAACACACCTATTAGTAAATCCTCTCCACCCTGGCCCCCGCAACTTAAACCAAGCTTGGTATCTAATCCAACCACCACGCTTCCACCTTCCCCCACCCGATGAGGCCACAAGAAACTACACCCGGAAGCACAAGCCCCCACCGTCACACGGCATTCTCTAACAACCCCTCAAGAAATTGCTGCTTTCGGGCCCGCGCTGCTCCTGCCACACTCTAGCGCCTCCCTTGAAACTGCTGGTTGGGCCCAACAAAACCGGGAATTCAGAACAGAGCCACAACCTTCGTGAAAAAAAAGCGCAGAAAACGAGAACCCAAATAAAATTAAGAAAAACAAGCTATCACTGAGTACAAACCAAAAAAATCTCCCCACCTAGCTACCCATAGGAACCACAAAAAACAAACATATATTACTAAACCACCAAAAATTTTTCAATAGGTACGCGATAAAATCACAACTTTTCACCTCCCAACATTGCACCTAGCGACACAAACAATATAACCCACCACGCCAAAAACCTAAACAAGCTCTGCCCTCATCCGAAAAATACGAAAACAACCAAAAAACTTCCTAAAACCAAAAACACACACCACCAAAAACAAAGGAGACATCCAGCACATACAGACAGTCCAGTCAAACGCTTATTTTCCACAAACCCACCCCACAAATTGAGTGTCTGTAATCCTTACCACACCCATCATTTGAAGACGAGGCAGAAAATGAAATAAAAGCCCCCAATGTCATTTACACAACACAACACACATCTTTTCACTGTACCCACACCACACTACATTCAGTGTGAAAAAAAAACTCAAGAATGGCATTTCAACAAGTTCAAGCTGCCCCCTACACTTTCAAACACACGCAGCCACAATCCAC
Source organism: Ophioderma brevispina (assembly GCA_023653785.1). Taxonomy (NCBI): domain Eukaryota; kingdom Metazoa; phylum Echinodermata; class Ophiuroidea; order Amphilepidida; family Ophiodermatidae; genus Ophioderma; species Ophioderma brevispina. Next base: position 80,982 of record JAMKCH010007079.1, read on the forward strand.
AAGACCATGCCCCAATCTTTTCATAATCGTCTGGCGAATATTAGCTGTGTCCAGTGGGTGGCGAAATTATTTTCAGTTAGTATGGTGACAATCCATCCACCCGTAACAAAATCAAAATGGCCTTGTACTTGTGATGTTTCAACGCAAACGCACAGATAGATTCAAATGAGGGGTAACGTACGGAAAACATGAAAGATATACATAACAACCTGGCAGCTATTCACACTGAAGAGGACTATAATTAGTCTAATCTTTGATCTCAACATCAAGTAGCACTGGAGACTGTTGCTCAATGATCAAGACCTACACCTGCTGGTAGAGGCTGTTACCGTAGCTCACTACATGGGTGTGATTTGCAGCAACTATCAACGAAGAAAATATCAAATGCGGTTCATGAATCGGGCAGGAAATCGTCAATAGTTAAAACATGCTGGTTTTAGCTCAAATTTCTTTTCATGGGGCCACATGAATTGGGGACAGATAGCTGTTCCTGTGCAAGAAGCTACGTTCAGATGACAGACAGTTCTAGTGCAGCCAAATCGTTGGATGAATTTGGGCTTTTTTTGAGTAAAACATTTACCAACTACATGTAATTTGGAACAAACTTTACCTTGGATAAGGACACAATTGGGGCTGGTGGGGGGCATGTCATGGCGTGGGGGATAATTATTTGGTTACTGGAGTGAGCCTGACAAGCCGTACATGCACATTGTCTGGTGAAAATCCCCAGCATTTATCTTTATACATGCATAAAAAACCTTTTTTTTCACTTTAATACCTAAACTACCTGTGGTTACACATTGCCCCTGCTGTTATAATGTTATGAGCTTTCTTCCCACCCCACCCCTCACACATAACATTTAAGTAGTGCCGAGAAACTTTCAATTTACTATCCTATCACCAAACGAGAGCCTCAGTGATGCATAAGACCCACGTGTATGGTGGAATGGAATGATTCTTGGAGACGCAACCCTGCATGAGACACCAAAGACAAGTTATTGGTTGGCAGACAGTTTTTGAACAAATCAAGATTCCAAGATGGAATAAATATGCTTTGGCAAAATAGAAAAATGTAGTAGTAATACAAAGTATTTGAGGTCAACATGAACCCGGGGGTGCTCTTCTTCAAAATGGTGCCAAAAATTACATTCCTGCATAATTTTTTTGAATGAAAATTACATAACGCCTCTTTAATCCAATTATATTCTTAACCATTTTCAGAAAAATAATTAAGCACCTTTAATTGGGAATGGCCCTTTAACTGAGTTAAATTGAGAATGGTCGGTATTTTTGGAAATGGAAGGAAAGAGGAATAGCTTTTAATAATTAGTAAATTGAGAAGTCCTTTCTTTGGTAAATGAAGGAATAGGAATGGCACTGTAATTTTAAATAAAATGCATTGCCCTTTCCAAGGTAAATTATGGAATGGCACTTTGCCAAATGGAGGAATTAGCCCTTTAACAGGTAATGAGAAAATGGCCCGAATGGCCTTTAATTGGTAATGGAGGAATTATTAATTGGTAATTGATTAATGGAATTGCCCTTTAAAAAGGTAAAAATGGAGAATGCCTTTTAATAGATACAGGGCGGTCACCCGGCTTTCCCGACCTCAAGAACTCTAAAACCATAACTCATCAATGAACTCGATCCATATCTCACCAACAGAGAACTCTAAAAACAACTCAGCATTGGTGAATCCATCCATAACTCACCAAAACAAAAAAAACCATCTAAAACATACTCATCAATGAGGCCACAACTCACAAAAAAAACCTGCATATTCAAACAGGTTGAGGAACTCCATTCATAAATCACCCAAATGACTTTAAAATTAACTCATCAATGAACCTCCATCCATACCTCACTAACAAATAAACTCATTGAGGGGCCCATTTATAACTCACAAAAACATCAAAAAAACTCTAAAACCTAACTAATCGATGAACTCCATTAAATCACCAAAAATAATTCCATTCCTAACTCACCAAAAAGAACTTTAACATAAAAACTCATTCAATGAACTCCATTCATTCCTCACTAACAAATAATGCTAAATAACTTCATTGACGGGCTCCATTATAACCAACAAAACATCAAAAAACTTAAACATAACTCATCGATGGACTCCCATAATGCACCAAAAAATAACTCTAAAAATCGTTAGAACTCCATTCCTAATCATCAAAATAACTCTAAGACATAATCATCAATGAACTCAATTCCATAACTCGCTTCCAAACCCCAAAAAACAGCAAAAAACACCATAACGCAACTCATCACCTGAACTACCTAATTTTGAAAATTGCATATGCCCTTTAATTCAATTTGAAGGTGTTTTTCTACAAATGATGCAAAAGTATCATTCCAATAAAAAAAATCAAAATTGTTTTTCCAACAAATATTACTTCCCCAAACAAATCACTCTAAAAAAAACAACTCATTGATGAACTTCATCCATTATTTCACCCAACATAACAAAAAAATCTAAACCATAAACTAATCGAACTCCATTAATTAACCTGAATATTGCCCTTTCGTTAATTTGTAAGCTTAAACCTTGAGGGCGCTCTTTATCCAATGATGCAAAAATCCATTCATTAAAAAATCATTTTTTTTTCAGAAAATATTTGGACATACAATGCTTTGACATATGGGGCTGATATTTGGAATGAAGTTCGTGGAATTACCTGTAATGCCTTTAATTCAATTGATGGGGAAAATACATCAAAGACTACAACGTGGGTAAAAATTTCGCACCGGCTGGCACACACACGTACACGTATGTTACATATGTACATAAAAACTTGGTTATTGGTCTTGCTGTGAGCAATAATGGTCATACTGTTAATAATGTTCAATAATGTAATTTTACTTATTTTGACTTGTCTTACTATACACATACATGTAGACACAACCTACCAAACATGACAGCCGAGAGCAGGGCACAGCGGTATACAGACATAGACACAAATACACAGCACAAACACCAACGCGCGCGCGCACGCACACAACGCACCACACATCAAACTTATACACACACACAGGAAAGGTAGCGGATCAAGGAAATTCAGCACGTTTTTAAATTGAGAAAGAACTTATTTTTAATGGGGTAGAGGATATTACTATCTGGGACTGACCAGATAATTAATTGAGCAGTCACTTCGGTCAAGTCGATGGGTGCATGCAATGGTTATCATGGCAAAAACCAAATTTACCTTCTGAGGAAGATAAACATTTTTCCAAAATACTCATCTGACCAGAAAGGTGGTGGCTGGAAATACCAAAAGACATGGAATATGTCCTTGCAAGGTAAGTGACCTAATTAGTGGACACAAAACACAATTGCAAGCACATTGATTGACACAACCTAAGACAAGTGATAAGGCGAAGGTTGCCAGAGGATTACTGTGATTGACTTTTTTTGCTATTCCCAACTGCTCCATGGCCATTTTACAATGCACAATCAAAAGGAGCTGTATTGACACATCACGAACAAAGTCAAGTAATTTGATTTGTTAGACCCTAAACTGGGCTTTCACAACCTTATTGTCACCAAACGAAACGCTCCATTATTTGTCCCACGTCATCCAAACACCATAAAATTTCAAGGAAATATGAGATAAGATAACACGCAGGTTAACAAAACCATGGCTTCAACCCCAGTACTAGGACCCCCGAATATTCGTGGGTCTACAAATTTGAACATAATAACCAAAACATAAAAATGACCAAGAAGGCTTAAAGGTTTTGGGGCCCGTTTGGGGGGCGGAGCACTAGAATCCTTCTTCAATGAGCACATTAAAGGTTCAACGAGAGATTTTGAGGCACCCAAAATTATTGTGTCCTAATAGTAATTTTTTTTCATTTAAATTAAGGTTAGACACTCAATAGAGCTCTTATCTTATTTGTATTTCCCTACAGACATGTCTTAAACAAGAGAAAAAAAGGCGTTTGAGTTGCTTATATTTCAATGTAAACATTAGGCTGATATCGTTATTGATCCATACGAGTTTACGGCCATTTCACTTTTGTACCAACTGAAAACATGTCTCAGCTTAATCCTTCAGATGGGGATATTTTTGATGGAAAGCCTTACATCAGGGCAAAAATCAGTTACTTTCGCGTTTTTATGGACTCCTGATATGTGGAAATCTCTCGTTTACACCTGAATCTCGGCACCTGAGTAGACCGAACGTCTGTGCCACAGCACTGGGTGTAAACTTGTGGCTCAAAAAACCCTAGTAAAGTTAGTCATCAAGGTGTGGTCTGCCACTTATAGGGTCTGAAATAGATGTTGAAATAATTGTAGACATACAACCTGTCTTTGACGGACAGTTGTTAAAGTGAGGTAACTGACAAAATCAGAGCGTGAATGAGGTCAAGCACAAAATGACCCCGTTTTAGGAATTTCATCAATAAGGTCATGTGATCCCCACAAAAATCCCATTCTTGCAGCAACCACATGAAAGCCTAACTGAAAACTCAGTTTATCCCAACAAAGCACTAGTTACTAATAAGGAATTTTTATCATTGATACTGCAATGTTTTGTGGCCCTAAAACTCGTGCAAACACTTTGTATCCATTTTAAAGTACTGACGTTTATACAGTACAGTATATAGGCACCATTGGCAATGCTTTATGGGATTGGTCAAAACACCCTCTGCCTTCAAAATTTAAACCAATCAAATGACAGCCCACAATGTATAGACCGTATTCAATAGCCAGCCCTGTTGGGTGCAACAAGATAGACGCATTCCAGTACTACAATACATTCACGTCAATGATCATGTGAAATCGCAAAGCCTGGATCGATCGACAGCTTATGTATTGTAGTCCTGGAATGTATGCATCTGTCACCACCAATGTCTGATGCTGACGTCATATTGAATACGGTATATACACACATTGAACAAAAATGTCCATTAATTAAGGTGGCCCAACAACATACTGTTTTGTTAATATGGAATAGGCTCATTCAATATAATTAGCAACAGAATAAAGATGCAGAACTAACACTGCCACCAAAAACATGGTCTGCCACCCTACCAAGTTTACAAAAGTTCATGGGTTAGTTACCCCATTTTGTATAAATCGTAGTAGATTAACAACCAGTCACAGGAAACACAGACAAACATACAACATTACATTCATTACAACTTAACATTAAAGCCACCCACTTTTGCAGGGGGCCAAAAATTTTATAATTTTTCTCTTTAAATTTTAGCCAATGTACATCTACATTGTACACAAACAACATATACTGCATCCTGTAGCCTTCACAAACTTCTATGCTTGCTTCCCCAACTTCTTTCCTGCTTCCATGGGCGGGGTTTAGATAGTAAACCTCATGAGATTATTAATTTAATTATTTTTGCTACTGTGGAGAAAAATCTCAGTGATATATAATAAAACTCAGACAAACAGAATAGCTACTTCATATAAAAAATCTGTGTTCATATGCTTTTGTATAACACAGAATTCATCAGACTATTCATCAGAAATCAGGGAAAATCCAAAGATTGCTGCAATTAGAACATTATGCTACTTGACATGGAGGGAGTGTTGGCTACTTATAAATGATGAGACCAAAGCAACCACTGGTGATACCAAATTCTAATCACGTAGATATTTTGTAAGCAAAAATATGAGGGTTTTCTACAACACCTTCCTTCATTAGACAATATGACAAAAAGGGCTCAGGTAGACGAGGTACCTGAAGGTACAAACTAAAATGGAATAGTAAAACTAAACTGGAATGGATAAGGCCATGCGTTTTAACCTCGCCAAATTTTTGTTCCACACACCCATTTTTGAAATTTGTGACACGTTTTTTCCTTCAAATGATATATCTTTCAAACTACCCCCCCTCCACAATAAAAGTAGACATTTTATGGGAAAGGAAATTGAAAAGAATCCAAAAAAACACTCAAGAACATTGTCAGGTGTAAGGTTCTAATGCAACATTATTGGTAATGAGCAAACTGTCAACTGAAAGTGACCCGATGGTTATATGTCACAAAACTTATGTTGGTTACACCTATATCTGATTTGATGTCCTTTTCTTGCAGCTGGCATAGGCCTTCCAGCAAAGATATAATTGTAGGGGGGTTATCACTCACAAAAAAAATGATATACTTTTTCAAAAAATGACCAAAATAAAACATGCGTTTTTGTCGCAACTCCCCCCAATAGACTTCAAACCCATCCTCCCACAGGGTGTGGTTCTGGGTCATATGTACAATAAAGTGCACTGTTTCTCCTTTAGAATAAACTTCTTTCAACTTGTTGTTGAAAGTTTAAAAATGGTTTGCACAAGTCACTGAATGAGCATAGAGAGCAATGCAGCCGGCATTGTAAACAAACAGTTTACGATTAAAATTAGCAAAAATGTATAATGCACTCAAATTGTCAACAGCCAACATTAAACTTTTGCTTCATGTCATACAAGTACAGTATTAAAACACAGAGTATGTGTAAAGGCATTACAGTAGTCAAGGAAATCTTAGGGCAATTCATTTGAATGTTTTTGTGTTCTTCCATGGCAATGGCCACACATCCATATCGGTATAGCTTGAATTTCACAAAGTAAATCCATTGAGTGTGGGTTGGTGTGTATTCCCGTAGGATTTCATGCTAAATTGATTTTTTTGCTGTTTGGTTTTCAGTAGGGCCTCTCTAAACTGTCAGAAAATATGGGGTTCAAATTTCGGGAATGATGCCCCATCCTGCCAAGGGGGGAAATGTTTAGACAGGTGAACAAAATTTAAAAATCAGTCAAATTGTGTTTTAATGTATAATAATGCGTCCTCTCCTCATAAGGATTAAAAATAATGTATATATTTGCTTAGGTTCCAACCTTTAAGTTAAAGCGGTATAGCCCCATAATGGTTCAAGGTCACCCTGGCGGGGTAAGGTGGGGTGGTAGGTTAAATGCTTCGATTTTGTTGAAAGGGGTGGGTGTCAAATGATTTCTGTGTCATACTGAAACAGAACAATGCTTTTAACTGTTGTGCGTGATGTCACCATTGCGACATCCAGGGAACAAGTTCTGGTGACCCATAGACCATGTAGACCCTTTGCTACATTTTGCTATGTAATAGCCCCCCCCCCCCCCCCCCCCCCCAACCAATTGTCACACACTGTAAAATAACTATTTTTGGATCATGGTGAGACAATACAAACAACTTAATCACCCAGTTCAACAAAATCTGGAACAGCATTGGGTAAATTTTACCCCAGGATGACTTGAACCATTACGGGGCTATAGCGCTTTAACTAAAGGTCGGAAACTAGGGAAATATATACTTTTTAATCCGTAATAAGGAGATGAACATGTTAATGCTACCCCTTAAAACACAATTTGACTCGATTATTTTTAAATTTTTCCCGTAGTAACGTTTTCTCCCTTGAGGAAGGGGGCAACAATCCGAAAATTTGCACCCCATCATTTTCTGACTGTCTGGTCCCTATTGTTGAATGAAAAACAGCAAGGGGAAAGAAAAATCAAACTTTAGCACCAAAATCCTACGGGGTGGAAACTGTTTCATTGACATACCAACCCACACTAATGGTGAGATTTTAATAAGTTAATCCCAAATACAAGATACAATCCTTTGGTAGCTTTTGTATTTGGTTTGTACTGATGAGGATATTGCCTGCCTGCCTGATGTTGCTCAAAATGATAGCCTTGTGATTACTTTTGTGCATGTGGATATGGTATGGTGACCCCCCCCCCCAAATTCATCAACTGTATTTTCTAGTTCAATAATTATTTGATGCCATCGGAGGTATTTTGTAACATGAAGAAAGAAAAAGAAACCAATTGGCACATTTGCATTGTTGCGTCTTATAGCTACAACAGATCCTTACATACTACCATGCTTATCAGGTCATACTGATCTATTGGTAATTAAGTTGTGTCAGGAGTGCCTCCTGATCTTGGCTGCAGGCTTCTGCAACATTGCTGCTGTCAGATGGAAACAACACCAATTGGAAACTGTTACCTTTGAATGTTCACAATATCCTTTATTAATTTACACCCAAAATGGCCTACAACAGTGTATTATTTTAGGTATTTACAATCATAAAAAAAAAAAACATAAAGATAAATTACTGTAAACTCTATTATTGATACCAAATTTGTTAAAAAAGCATTGATTTTTAAAGAAAATATCACATATTTTCCTTCAAGGCACTAAAATTCCCATTCCCAAAGATTGTACATGCGCAACGAACGCACAGAAACCTCTTCCGCAGGCAATGCACCGCTTCCTCCACCACCCCTGACTTCATCAATTGAATTGAATGGCATTCTGTCTATTCAAAGATCCTCAATGAACTTTTCCATACTTAATAATAATGTTTCAGCTTTCATTTGAGTAGGATACCAAATTTACTGCCCTAGTTCTTTATACTTCAAAAGATTCATTAAAAAAACCCTAAACGACCACATTGAAAAATGTGACTCCGCCACCCTTTTTGGGTGTCGAGTTTCAAAACGCATGGCCATATAGCTGTATTTTCCCATGACTGTTCTATAGACAACATCACAGATTTGCATTGGTTCATTTATACATGTATAGGGCATGCCAAGTGAACCAAAGATAATTTCTGTTTTGCTTTCATTTTTTGGATGAGTCATTGTTTTAAGAGGATATGAGTTCTTTCTGTTTTGTGGGTGAAGTTTTGCATTGTTGTAGTTTGCCATTTGATTTCAATCACTTTTGCTTTTTTTTTTTTTTATCACTGTACCTCTGTAACATCAGCTTTTACAAACCCAACTACAATTTAATTTCTCTTCAATTTTTTTGGATATTAACTAGTAGCTCAAACAAAAGACATGAGCTAGTAGGCAGGCCGTTTTGAAACTGACATCCAACAGTTTTTCAAATTGCATCACTTAAGCTAAATATTGGGTGAATACAGTTTTTAAAACATAAACTCTGAGCTTGCACATGCTTTTAAAATTTAATTCAAAAAATCAAACCCTTACAAATTAGAGAATTTTTTAAAAAAATCTACCAAAGCCTATTTTTCTCACCAAAAAGCCTTCATTTCAGACCCCCCACCGGGGCCCCACACCATTCCAAAAACTTCAGAGCCAATCCACCCTGACAGTAATTTGCCCGGGTAATTTGAAAAATCATTTTCACACCTGCAATTTTTTTCCCTGTACAACTCATATCAATGTGAACATAATTTAGAACTATTCACTACAATAATCTTCATTAACAATAAACACCTACCGGGGTCGTTTTGCCGAACCTCGTCCCAGATGCAACGGAAGCATTCTATTTTTTTTTTAAAGGCCCAATGCAAATGAGAAACAAATTTGGCGTTTCATTCATCTCGGACTTTTTCCCCGACATGAATAGTCGCGTACAGTCTCAACGGCCGATATGCAATGAGAAAACATCGTGTCATTTTCCGGAAAGACTGTCCCAAATGCAAACCGAGAAACAAGTCCCGCGTATTTTCCGGAAATCCGGTCCCAGAATCAACGAGAAACATCGCGTCCGAAATGCATGAGTCTATGAGAAGCATTGCATCATTTCGATCTTCCTGCGGGCAAACCGTTCGAGATGCAATGAAAAGCATTCGCGTCATTTGTCCGGAAGACACTCGATGCGAACGAGAAACAATGCGCTGCGCATTTTCCGGAAAGACGTCCCTGAAGCACGAGAAACATTGCGTCATGTTCTGTGAAACGTCCCAGAAGCAACGAGTAAACATCGCGTCATTTCCCCGGAAATACGTCCCAGATGCACGAGGCCATTCGCATCATTTTCCGGAAGACGTCCCAGAATGCCCTGAGAGTCATTTTCGCGACAAAAATACGGCCATATGCATGAGAAACATTTTCCTGCCGGTACCGCACGGTTTCGTTGTGCATCTCAATGCATCTGCTTTGCTTAGGGGTAATAATACAGCTTATTGTGAGGTTATACTAGTGTCATACAAACTTGGCAATGACTATTTGGGTTGAGAGTCTCTTGAAACCAGAGAATCATTGTTCAGCGAATTGTTTGTATTACTGTCCAGGTTCGTAAATTAATTCATTGACATACGATTCATCAGTTTTTCTCCTCACTACTACAATGCATTGAATGAATTACTATACGACTATACCTCATTCAACCTCACAGGACCTTTAACCTTGGTTTGTGCAGATAATACAGGCAAATGTTACCCTTTTCACACAACACAGACATCAACCATTAACAATCCACAACAGCAGACACAATGGACAAAGTGATCCCTAGGTGTCTTCCTGCCTAAAGGCAGGTGACACAATAGAGGCAACCAAACATGCCACAGGAAAATTTTTGATAGGGGACTATTATGAATACAATTTGTATGCACATCTGTGAACACTAGACGATGTCGTTCTTGGGCAGTTTTCAAGACTGCCTTCACTGATGGCTTTGTGTCCTTGTTTCATCACATATATCCCGAAACAGCCACGTTGAATTCCACAGTTTGAAATGAATCAGATTTTTTGTTTTGACATGTAAATTTATCTTTATCATGTGAAGTATAACTATAGGATTACTGTGTACTATCAAATTACAGATTCTCCCTGAATTTTATACAAAGTTGTGGTTTCTCTGTGAAGGACGCTGATTTTAAATTTAGTTGAAAATGAGGGCGCCCTCCTTGGGAAAATCTCCGAGTCAGCCTTTAATTAACTCATTTTCCCAATGTTCTGGTAGCAATGAAGGGAAATGCAAAAAGCGCCCTCATGGGCCTGACATTATAGAGAGAAAATCCCGTTATATGTTATCTTTCAAACATTATTGGATTACTCCACTAAAAATACAAAATTGTTTTTTTAATGCATTATAAGAGTTAAAAAAAATTGAGGTTCCAAAAACTGTTTTGTGCCTATTGACCCCATGTCCCCTATTGCCCACTTTTTACAGTACTAATTTTCATTTACCAGGCTTGAAATCTAGAGGAAAAGGAGTTGGGTTTGGATGTTATGAGTGAAAATGTGCCGCATTTAGGTCGACCAACATTATCTTTACACGGAATATAGCTCCACATCAAACAGATTGAAATATAAGGGTGCAAATTCTTTTACTAGAGGTCGGGTATTGTTGTCAAGTCTCAGATCATTCAATTTCAATCAAGATGAAAACTTTATTTTAAAAGCACTATTTAGTGAGTTGCTAAATCAGAAAATTAAAAAAATTCAGCAAAATCAGATTTTTGTATGTCACACCTTGCAATGCATGACCGAAGCAACCCAATAAGGACAAAATCAGACTGTCTGTACGGACACTTACTCCAATACGTAACTGAATGCGATCATTTCTTTGAACACTGTTTTTTTTCCTTTACTGACAATTTTTCAGTGAAAAAAATAATAAATGGCAAATTCTAATAATAAACTTATCCCTGCCAATGTTCCTGCAATGTGGCTATGGCAAAAATATGAAAGTTCGCGCATATCAACGAAATTTATGGTCCCTCATGTATTTATTAACCTCATGGTATAGAGGTTACACGTGTTACCGTTCGTAACCATGACAGTAACGAACTTCGCAGTGCAAGACTCGGCTATATCTCGCGCCCTCGTTTGAACCTAGGCCCACCCCAGTTTAAGGGGTTGGTTTCAATGAATGTTTCATATGTTAATCATTTGTTGTTCAATGCGCCTAATTTATTATTTCAAGGTCAAATTTGGTATGTTTGTGGTATCAAAAAAAAAATTTAGCTCCGTTTAACCCTAACCCGGACCGGGTGTTTGCCGGACGACGGCCCAAATGCAACGAAGGGGCAATCTATTTTTATTTTAAACGGCCCAGATGTAACGAGAGCCAAATTTTGCGTTTCATTGCATCCGGCCGTTTTTCCCGGCACAGGATTAAGTAGCGTAAAGTCATAACGGCCCAGATGGCACGAAATACATCGCAGTCATTTTCCCGGAAGAAGGCCCAGAGGCAACGAAAAACATCGCTCATTTTCCCGGAAGACGGCCAGATGCAACGAAAAAAATAGGCATTTTCCGGAAAGACGTCCCAGATGCAACGAGCAACATCGCGTGCGAATGCAATAAAAACAGGGATAATAATAAAGAAATAATAAATAATGGATGAGTACTGCCACACTGATCGCATGGCAAAATGTAGCTTATAGTTCGCCAGTCGTGCGTGGAGCTATTACGCTACATCATAGTCGTGTGTGGTTGCTATTATGCTACGTCATGCTACGGTTTACGTCATTGAATGCGTTTATTCGCATAATAAAAAAATAGCTCTATCGAAAATGGTGGCGCGATCACCCATGAAATCGAAATTGTCTATGGGCATTTGTACCAGTGTCACCCCCCTGATGAAAAGCATTGAGCCTTCTGCGGGCCAAACCGTCCTAAATGCAGTGAAAAGCATCGTTCATTTACAGGGAATGAGGCCCAAATGCAACGAGGGAACATCGCCGTCATTTCCGTAAAGCGAGCCCAAAATGCAACCGAGGAACATCGCGTCCATTTTCCGTAAAGACGGCCCAAATGCACGAGGAACAGCACGTATTTCGGAAGAACGGCCCAGATTGCAATGAGCGTCCAATGAGCCGTCATTTTGCGCGAAAAAATAGTTGTTGACGGCCGCGACTCCAGAGATGCACGAGGAAACATTTTCCGAACTCGGTCACACACCGTTTCGTTTGGCTCTCATTGCCCCATCTCGGCCGCGCCCGCTGTAGGGTTAATGCTCTTTAGATATATTTTTAACCTATTTTTTTTTTTATGAAAGTCAAGGTTATATATTTTGCCTACAGGCATTGCCGATTTACAATTCGGGGGCTCCCTTCAATTGAAATCCTCTGGAAATAGTGTAGTTCTCTACTCTTTGTTTTTGTTAAAAATAACTTTAAATTCATGTATATCTTATATGTTATAGCAATTCAGAAATTCAAGCTTTCATATAACACCAATTTTACGTTTTAAGTCTAAACAAGATTATCGACTACTATTGTTATCCCCGAGTTTTACGTGGACTTTTTATACTGTGTCCCACCGAAAATCATCAAACCCGAAGCAAGTAAACCAGTGGCGTAGCAGGGGGGGAAGAGTGCCCCTCTGAAAAAAATATTGAGGGGACGCGGCAATAAAGCACTATATTTAGGTTAAATCAGCACTTTTTCGGATTCTTTGCCCTGGGACTGGGAAATTTGCTGTGAGCGGGAAATTTTTGCACCTAACGGGAAATTGCCCTCTCTGAACACAGGGCTGGCTACGCGCGGAATTACAATAACATGACTTAGAAAAATAACCCTAATGCAGCGTATTTATATGCACCTACTTTTATTTATCTCGCAATTGTTTCGTCGATGAAAATAAATATTAAGTCTGTATTTTGGAGAGATCTTGTCGGGCTATTGTGCGAACCACGATTTGGACTTATGTAATGTCGTATACTAGAACTGAGGGGCGATTGATTAAATGTGAAAGGCAATGATTGATATGATAATGACGGATAATGATCGTCGAAATGCCCGAATTCAGTATGAATCCGTTGTACAGAGTGTTCGGCAGTAATTCTGAAACAAAATTAAGCCTGCATGCGCGTAAACCCGGAAGTGTGGACGAATGGCTTGCAACGCAAATCTAGTGCGGCAATTCAACAGACGCGAGAGTTGCCAGTTGTTTCAGAAAAAAGCCAGCGGACTACTACACTGCACTGCCATGACTGCACACTGCCACTAGCACTAGCTTAAAATAGATTTAAAAAAGTTCAGCTCAATATACGATCAAACCCACCTGACAACCAGTTTGTGATGGAAGCCGACGACAACTACATGAAGAACCGGTGGCTGACTTTTCTCGCTCGCCTCTGCCTCCGCCATGGCGAAACATCAGTGAAAAACTCGGCCTCCGCGTCGGGCAACAATCTTCACTGCTACTGCCACCTCATAAGAAAAGTGCAGACTGATTTCTGCAACCCGGTGAAGTGGCCAGCCAGAATGATGTTGCTGCCAGATAAATTTCAGTCATTTCCCTAAAAGGTACGAAAACTCAAAATGTAGGAAATACGTCATGCTCTGAGTTGAAGGTTAGTTATATAGAAAAAAAGTTAGTAATTTATGTTGGTTGAATAATGTTTAACATTTATTTTAAAGCATACATGCGCATTTATTCGAAACATTGTTTTGTTATCTTTGTTTCTTAATTTAAAATCGGATGTAAACAAGAGGTCAACTGAGGCATTCTAATGATGCATGATCGATCGCATTTGGTGTCCCTGGTAAGCATGTTCCCTGGTGGTGTTTACGTCGTACATGTGTGGATGTAGTGTGCTGATACAGCTTTGCCCAATAGTTTTTTATTTCGTTGAAATGCATTGTTTTAATGCAGACTGTATGTTTTAAAGTCAGACCACAGGCTGAGAGCTCAAGAGGTGATTTTATAACTAGTCTAGAAGTAGAACTTAGACTTTAGTTAGAAGTTTTTCATGTGTTTTGATTTCTACTATAAACTTTCTTGGCCCTGGCCGTGTTTGGCCGGGTTTTATTTATTTTATATAAATGTGAATGTGAAAGCGTTTTAGCGCAAAACATCATAGCTATTCAGTTGAAGAACGAAGTAGCGACGCGGGCGGTATACATTGTACCGACTTTCAGCGTGTGCGTAGGCAAGCACAAGCCGCCAATAGCAACTGAAAGGCGGCACTGGGCATACGCGCGCTGACGCACGCGTCTTCACTTCACACTTAAGACAAGTATATGGCATGTTTCACATGTAAAAGGACCATGAGTTCCCTTCAAGAATAGTGTTGTATTACTTATAGCCAAAGTAAAAAATATACTAGTTTCGGTCCTGCGCGCCATGCGTTTTGGCTGCGCACCGCATCAAAAAAGTTTTTTTTTCTTTTTATTAATTTCTGTTTTTTTTCTCGAAAATCGGGAAGTAAAATTTCACATTTTAGTTCGCTAATTGTGTTTCTCTTTGCAGTCTTTTTATGCGTACGTCAGCACAGGTAGAGTCTATGAGGCCTGCCGATTAAAATTCTAGGAATATTGAATTGAAATCTCCCCTAGGAAGTACTCTCTTTTTACAGTCGATTATTTTATTTTAATTATTTAGCCCCCGTGTATCGCCACTAAAAACGTTGCTCATATATAAAAAATAACGACTGGAAATAATGACTACCAATTGCACCTGGTTTCTGAGAAGTTTAGAGACCGCATCTAGGTTTTGCAAAGGTTGTGGAAACTGTTTCCGGGGAGGTTTGAGAAACTTTCGGAAACTTTCCGCGGAATTTTGAAGGGTTTTTTTTAAAAAAAAAAGGGCTTATTTTGTTTTTTGGTGATTTTCAATTTTGGCCTTTTATTAAGTTTTAAACATTTCATAACATTTTATCCCCAGGAAAAACCATGTTTGTAAGGGCCTACTTTCAATTATGTACTGTTTTGTGCTAATTAAGAATTATGACATAGTGCTACTGGCCCAGAATTAGTAAGGGAACTCATTAAAAATTAGCAAAAATCATGAAGGTCAACTGAACATATTACCAAGTTCACTACCACAAAAATATCTGGAAAGGTCTGTTTCTGACTTATAATTCACATATTTAAATACATTTTGTGTCGGGGGGGGGGGGGGCTTTGCAACTGGAAATTTAAATAGTTCTCTATTAAATCCCTTCCACAAGATATAGTACTTGCCTCAGATGTTTCTTTCAAGCGGTGCGCCCCTTGTGCCCTTAGCCCGAATGGAAATTAAACTCATTGGAAGAGTGAAGATTTTCTAAAATATGGTACAATGACTCTTTTTACCATTATATTACAAAATAACAAAACTAGACTTGTCTACAGATTTAATGTATTTTGTTTACAGTTTAATTTAAATTTTCATTTTATTAATACTGTATTCATCACAAAGATATTACATTTGAAAATACCAATAAATCTTCACAATATTTAAGTATGTAAACATTCTACTTAGTCTGCTTGGTAAAATATATATCAATGCCCACTTTGTTCTTTGAATCTGGAGCCAGGCTGTTTAAGTCATTGTTTTAATAACATTGGATACCCTAATCATTACTTTAGGCTTTTGGGTGCGTCCATATGAGTTAAATAAACCCAAAATGGGCCACCTACAATTTTTTTTTAAAGTGGAAATTGGGGATTTCCACAAAAAATCTGAAATGGTTGAAGTGGCTAATTTCCACTGAAAATGTCATACTGTTACACGAAGCAGTAAAACCATTTAAGATAAATTTAAAGTTAATTTTGAAGATAAGTTCTTGACTAAATATGGTTAATTAACTCAAGCGTGAAGTCGAGTGGCTTTACAAGATACAAACTAACAAGACCAGTGGTGATAGAATAAACTAGTCATGCCTGAGACAAACACCAAGGAGGCCTAATTAGGAATGGTGACCCCCTTAATGTGCCCTGCTTTAAGTAACAGTTGACCCCGTAACTTGACCAATATGTCACAAATGCCATTTAAAGGTTTTTTTACGTGTTAACAACGTTATGAGGAACGTTTAATATTATTGAGTTTCAACTAAATCCAAGCATGTCAGGGATTGACTTGCTGCACTATAACGTGACCCGTGGGTCACGATAGGCGTCAACTGTTTATGTTTTGTATTTAGGATATCACGAAGATATTCCCTGTCAAATTTCAGTTCAGTCGAGCGTGTTTGTAAATTTTGACCTTGAACTTTGACCTTTGGGGTGAGACTATCATAGACTCCTTTACTATTAATGTTGTTACATTCACTGTAGTAATAAAGGGACTTTATCTGTCTCTATAGGCTGAGATAAATCCATAATTTGGTCTTATTTTAGCATTTTTTGGCCAAAATTGAGCCTTTTGACCCCCTATCTTAATGACCTCTTTGAATACCGATGGTTTAAAAAAACCTCTATACACAAAAAATTTCTCTATGCTTTAGTTCTGGAGATTTAAAAATTCTTACATTATTGACCTTAAAACGGAAATGACCTTAAAGACCTTTGACCTCCAAAAGAAATAAAATACCTTGAATACAGCAGGTAACATGAAATCAAATCTGCACATTAGGTTACTGTTACTATGTTTGGAGTTTTGACGGGATAAAAAAAATGAAAATTTGGCAATTTGGGTTTGACCGGAAGTGACCCCTCAATGACCTTTGATCCTGAAAATTGTGGACAACCCGAAGACAATGGCTGCTAACAATACATGTGCTCTAAGGACGTCACTCTGCTACGTAATTTGTAAGGACAGACGATTTTTGAATATTTTCACAATTTTTGGCTTTCAAACCGCGAAATGACCCCCTTAATGACCTTTTTTGACTCCTATCCCTGAACACCCTATATGAAGCAAGGGTCAGTGAGTTCCTTGAAACCATTGGTTGATATCGCCGTAATGCTGTAGAAGAAGATAATT
>JAMKCH010007080.1:0-32966 GCA_023653785.1 Ophioderma brevispina
CCGCCGTCCATATTCAGAATGTATTCAATGAAGGGAACATCCTACAGAAATCTTTTCTGAGAGTTAAAATTCTAAGACCTATGGGATCATTAAACTTCCGGCCCTGGTCGAAAGCGGCGGACATAGGTCTTCTGATAGGTAGATTGGTGCTACTTGTACTGGTGCATGTATAATTCCATAAAGTTAATGGAGGTCATCAAGGTCAAAGGCAAACTTCAAAATGCTCCGATTGAGCTGAAAATTTTGTGAAATGATCCTTATGACATCCTTAAAAATGTTGAATTATTTTCGAGTCCAAGTCATTAAGAGGTCAAGGATCATTTTTCAAAATCCTCCGAATTGAGCTGAAATTAACCTGAAATGATCCTTAGACCATAAAGATTTGAAATATTTTCGAGATCAAAGGTCATTAGGAGGTCGAAGGTCAAAATACACAAACTATCAAATGCAAATATTTAAAATTTAAATGATCTTTATGATATTCTAACAATTATTTGAAATATTGGAGCTCAACGGTCAGCAAGGAGTCAAAGATCAAATTTTCAAAATGCTCCAATTGAGCAAAATGTAACTGAAATGATCGTTATGCCACCTCAAGATGTTGAACTATTTTTGAGATCAAAGGCATTAAGAAGGTAAAGGTCATTTTTTTCGAAATCATCCGTTGAGCTGATATTAACTGAAATGATCCTTATGAATCTCTAATCATGTTGAAAATATTTGTGGAGAACAAAATGTCATGAAGAGCGTCAAAGGTCAAATTTTCAAAATGCTACTAATGAACAAGTGGTAAACTCCAGTCAGCATGGTCAGTGTGAATGTCAATTTCATTTCAGGGTCTAAGCGATTCCAGGGCTAATAAAAATGTTTAACATATAACTCCAATATGGCAATACATAAGTCATTAGTGCATGCGACCGTTAACGTGCTACGAATGCTCTAAAAATCTGCTCAGAATGACAAAAATGACATAACAATTAAAAAGTATAAAGCGATTCATTAACTTGGCCAAATATGATTAATCTAGACATCCATTGTTGAGATGCCTTTGAACAGAAAGTCGGGCGTTTTCGGACTATATCTGCATTTAGAAACTGAGCGGTAACACACTGCGATTCTCTCCACCCCCCCCCCGATCAACTTAAAGTGTAGTAAAAATTGGGGATGTTAAAAAGGAAACTGCGAAAGTGTTATTATATAATACATTTCTTGAATTATAGTAGGACCTGCTTATATGTTTAATTACAACGGTTTGCGAGCTTAAAATAGAGAATAAAATCGATTTAAAAAGCCATGTACTTAGGCCTACTAGCGCTTTTGGGAGAATATCGTTGCTACCTTGACAACCAGTCTGTGTGGCGTGTTTGCGCCGTATTTTGAGTTAAATAGTGATTTTGTTCCATAAAGCGCAAATCCGAAGAGAAATCCACAATAATTTGTGCTTTGATTAAAATTATAGTGTGTAGAAATATAGATCAAATAGATAAAAATATAAATAAAGCTGTGATATTGCTGTCACAACCCAAAACGGATGTTATACGAGAACTAGGCCCATGCTGTGTGCGCTTAAAGGCGTGCACACAACTATTACGCCTCCCATAGACTTTGATATAGAAAAATTCATGTTCTTCTTGGGCTGTATCTCGAGTTACCTTGCGTTCAGAAAAATGAGATTGCCACCAGTGTTCGCAAGATTCTTTTATAACATATCCAAAAATGATCACAAAACTATTCCGTATAAATTTTGCAATATTAGCGATTTATCGGAGGGTAGTAATTTCGATACTCAAAGTTTCCGCCGAAACCGGAAACGGACGTGTGTGTTAATCCGCCGTAAAAAGCAAAATAAGCTTTAAATAACACATTTTTCTTAGGAATATCCATCACACTTTCAATAAAATCGGTAGAGACCAAATTTGATGCAAAAAATGTGCTCAAATAGTATCATAACTCGGAATTTTCCTCGTGAAGTACGGACTATGCTGTGATTAAATTTGCCGGAAGTGGCGCCAAAAGGGTAATTAGTGGTGTTTACCCTTTACATGTCGCATGCAGCAGTCTATGACAAGCCAAAAGTATCAGAACCATATGCCAAACGCGTTGTGAGACCGGTTTACAACGCGCATGGCGTGGCCGAAATCGGCAATGAATGTCCGGGCTACGGACCCCTCACATTTATCGGGATGCCGAGAATAATTCAAAACGGCTCTGGAAAAGGCCTTCCAATGTGAGCCGGGAGAAATAGCGCCATGTACGTGTCTACGCATCCCTAGTGTTGTATTGTGCAGGAAAATCAAGTAAGAGGTTTGCTACGTTTATCACGGACGGACATAAAGTGCATTTCCAGCTCTGCCGTTATTATGATAAATACGCAATATTCAATTTAAAATAATTTCTAATTACAAAATCGTTAATTTATGATAAATTCGTTTTTTTAGCATTCTCGTTCGCAGGTATGTTTCCTAGACAATCACCAAACGTACCTGTGCCCCCGGGACTGTGCCAAAATATAAAACTTTGAAAATTGGGGCGCTCTCAAAAATGTGCCATTATTGATTTAAGCTAAAGGGTATACATTTGACATACAGTTGATTGTTAGAAGAGAATCATGACCGAAGGAACATGGAGGAGAGTGGATCTTGAACCCATCTGAAGTATTGATGCAAACGGCCAAAGTCCCTACGTATATAAACCGGCACCTTTGATTAATTTGCTGCCAAATTCATATTTTATTGACTTCACAAAGATAATGCAGTGCACTATTTAAACCAGTTCTTGGGATTTGGAGTGTTTATTTTGATTTGCAATAAATTATTAATTCTGGCATGATTTTAACAGAGTACCAATTTGCTAATAAATTCATAAGCTCCATTTCATTGACGTGCTAATTTTTTTATATTTGTTTATATTTATGAAAAGGAAAAAAAAAAAATATATTATCATTGAACATGATTAGTTGGACAATGAGAGCTTGTGTCGAGAAACCTAGACTCCTTTGGGTACTTTTATCTGTGCTTTCAGTTTATTTTGTCAAATTGCAATGCAGTATTTTGTGAGCTTCAAGACAGCATGGGATAAGATGCGCGAAACAACTTCATGGAGCATATTTGGACTAAAATATTCTCCCGATATTTATGCTCAGGCATAGTCAAATATGCTGGAATAGACAAGAATATGCCACATGCATCAGCGGAGCTAACCTGCCAAGCTCCATATGAAATGGTACCATCTCACTCATGCATGGATTGAAAACAGATGGCTATTAAACCCGCTCATGTAAATTGACAGAGCTTGCAGACCATCACATGGTCGCGATATTAAGGTGCAAGTAGACATAATCAGTTGAGACTCTACGGTTCAGCCGTTTTATTGGCAAAGATTTATTTGGATTGATTTTAATTAAAAACAACACGAAACTTTAGCAGTTTAGATTCCTAATTTACAATTCTCCCCGCATTCGCCTCAAACTGTAAGAGCTTGTGGTGTCCTAAACGATGCGAATTAAAAGTTTCGTGCTAATTTAAGAGACACGAGGGAACATTTCGAGATAAATGCCACCCCATTTTTGTTGCCAATTAAAAGGGCTTTAAATGTATTAAATAACACCTGAAGAGAATAAGCAGAAACGCCCCCCCCCTGCATCATATGTATAATATAAGAATGGCTTAGTATTTGTATCAAAGCATGTTCAAAGACATAGTTGTAGGCGTTCGTTTTACTAACCTCCGAAAAATTATCGAGTATCAATTGAGTGCAATTTTACAACAAATATGTAATCATCACATGATCTCCTCGCGACCTTGGAAATTTCATTAAGGTGATTTAAAGTCTTAGTAAAAGATCTTGAGATAAAAGTGGCTTTCAATTCATTCTTTATGGGGAAGTAGACATTCTGACATGCTGGTATTACTCAAACATACAAATCTATACCGTGATTGAGTAAGCTGTGATCGGTGTAATGTCTTAGGTTTTTCTGTGATTGTAAAAACTTGTGCTCCCGACATTTTTGTTACTCGCAGCCCTAGCCTGGGATCGGGAGTTAACCAAACTCTAACTATGAGATATAGTTCGAAAACGGTATTGAATAGGCGAGGCTGTTAGTGTTACTGATTCTTTAAAGTACTCCTACACCTGCCAGAACAAACTAATTCGAGTTCCTTTGCCCATGTAATCTTTGTTATTTTTTCGATGTTCCGGATAAGCATATCGCAGTTTATACAGACAAAACCGCAACGAATCCCACGGTATTCCTACTTTCTCCTTTTGATACCATCTCACTCATTGCATGGATTGGAACAGTGGCTATTAAACCCTATCATGTAATGAGAGCTGGCAGACCTCATATGATCGCGAGATAAGGTGCAAAGTTTAGACATACTCAGTTGGCACTCCACGGTTCAGCCATTGTATTTGACAGATTTATTTGGATGATTCTAGCAGAATCATGACGAGCGAAACTAAACTCAATGGACGCGAGGCTCAAGTAAATGAAACAAACCCGAGAAAGTTAACATTGGTAAATATTATAAGAAGTTCGGAGGAAAACTGGCGAGCACAGAATTAAAAAAAGATGGTCTGGGTTCGGGACCGTGTATTTTCGTCTTTATTTAATTCTGGCTCGCCAGTTTCCCGAGCTTCTAATAATTTGAATTTATGGCGACATTGTTTAATTAAAAAGCAACACGCAATTTAGCAGTTTAATGCCTAATTTACAATTTCCACGGGCCCCTGCATTCGCCTCAGCGGAAGCAACTTGTGGTTTCCTACTATATGCCCGACTAGATGAATCTTAATTCAAAGAGACGAGGAGCATTGCGATACATGTAAATGCATCCCAAATTTTTGTTGCCTAGTTTTGTAATGATTAAATCCACACTAAATCACACCCTCTTTATGTATAATATAAGGACGGTTTAGTATTGAACCAAAGTCTGTTATAACATAGCTTGTTGGACTTCTGTTTTAATTTTCTTAACTCTGAAACATTATCGTAGAGCTTTTTACTATAAATCGAGTGCAATTTTAAACAATAAGTATCATCACATAATTTCCGCTCGACCCTTTAATTCAACAGATTGGTTAATTTCATTAAATTGATTTAAAGTCTTAGTAAAGGATGATAAGGATAAGACCTAGCCTAGTGCATTCGACAGGATAATCGCAATTGACCGTATGGGTCAGCTCGAGTGCTGCCTTCACTGACCCATACGGTCAATTGCAATTATCCTGTCGAATGCACTGAGCGTGGCCTTATCCGTCATATACTTTGAGAAAACAATAGTATCAAATCATTACAATAACATTGATAATTAACGTAATTTATCTAAATAATGAGGTAGTTTTTAAAATAAATTAAAACACTTCTATATCCAAAAATGTCCAAAGTTATACTCTATAAATAGTGCCAAAAAGACCTTGACGCAATTCATTGTTGATTAGTTTGTTTTGAAAATGATCTGGAAGTGCGAGAAAATCAGACTCTCTAAGACGCTTAGAGGGGCTAATCTTTCTCGCACCTCCCTGGCAGTTTCAAAACAAACCCATTAGTGATGAACGCGTCAATGAAATTGAAAGGAAAGATAGGACTTTTCCGACAATGCCCTTACTTTTTCCAAAACCAAACCATAGTGACGATATGCATATAAATGCATATGAATTTTCTTCTACCAATGCCCACTGTATTCGATGTTAAAGTACCACCGCAGACATGTATGTAAAAACATGACTGGTTTCAGCATTGAAAACGATTTTAATTTTTCAATTTTTGGTTTCCTCTTGGGAAGTACACTTAATTCTCATGGGCCACTATTATAATAGCTAACGGATATATTCCATTTCCTACCTCCGTGCAGTGCCGTCATACATAGACGCAGCTTGGTACCACTCGTCAATGTATGCCATCTTTGTGCGCGAGTGTAAAAAAAACGAGCCATCGCTGTGTAAAAGCCCGCGCGGGCGGTTTAACTGTGCGCCCAAATTGCGCGCCTGACGTCCGACGGCACAAAGATGTAGGGAAGTTCAGTATAGCAGCTAAACTTTATGAAAGGCTTTCTAATTGACAAATGAAAGCAGAAGGAATTAATTTAGATCAATATTTAATGTCAAAGTATCGTCTTGAGAGTACAAAAAGCTTGTTCACGTTAATTAAGATATACGCGATTCGGAAAGAAACAGTACAAAATCACATTTTGGAATGATCTGGCGCTGTGAATTCACTAATACTTAAACGAGAAACCAATAATTTTTTCAACCCATAATTTGAAGTTAGACCTGACACCATAGATTGTTGATACTAGTTCGTCGAGGGCTATATACGATGCAGGCTGTTACTTGATAATTATGGCAGTAAGTCGATATCAAATGATGACAGTATTCTAGTACTTAGAGGAGTTGTGACCTTGTGGTGACCCGCGTGCATATCTGATGACCCGTGCAATATCTGACAGAGCCCAGTGCATCGTGAAAAATAATGCCCGCTGAAAACAATAGATAATCTAACACGAGAAGTATATAGAATAATATTACATGTGTTGCAAGAACATATACATCCGTCAGCTAGCTCTATATAGATCAATAACTGCTATCTACTTGATTGAGTGTGACAATGAGGGCTCCAATATATTGGTGAAACTTAAAATTAATTAAAAATATAACAACCCACCACTATTAAAATTACACTTGATTCTAAAGAAATTGTTGTAAAGCTCACACTACACACAATCGTTGAAGGATACATCTTTTAACCTTCAACGGCAGCGCATCCCCGACAGCACCGCTCTTTGCAAGCAACCTCTGGCAGATGAATGATCATGGCAATTTCCATCAGATAATTGGCTCTTCTGCAAGCAAAATGATCGGAGGTGGACGGCCAGACCCGTCATTGCCCACCTCCGAGCAACATTCCAAAGGCTCCACTCTCCTCACAACAAATACAATCTTTGATGATCTGTTCAAATTTCCGACAAGTGAATTCTTTTTCTCTAGAAGATAAATCAATGGGAATGAAGGACTTTGGGGCATCTCGCGCTTTACCCTTTGAAAAACAACAAACAAATACAAATTTCGGGATGAACCCGGCTAACACGAAACGTTTCTGAAACTTTCCAAAAGGTTCTTCTGGTTCCGTATTTGAAAAACGTTATAAACACGTTTTTAAAACTGACTGCACACATTCGTATTACAATTGGTTTATTGCAAATTTCGTTCATGGAATGGATTACTACCTGTAATATTACCTTTAATAATCACCAAAATATGAATCTCATTAAGACGAAACTGCGACGTTCGCAGAACGTTTCATTATAGAACCAACTACCCAGCTAACATCTGACGTGTTCTGAACGTTCTAAACGTGCCAAGTTGTTCTTTGGACGTTTCGTAAAAACGTTTTTGGACGTTTTTTGTGGAAGGTTGTACGTCCATAAAACGTTTTATTGGACGTTTTTAAAACGTTTTTTAGACGTTTTTAAAACCAATAAAAAACCTTTTTAAAAACGTTTCTACAACGTTATGGAACGCCGAAAACTTTGATACTTTGGGGGGGGGGGGGGGCTAATTAAACGCTAATATTAAAGAACAAAAGGTAAGACGGTACTATTGCAAGAAAATCTACACAAGTTCATTTGACAGACACAATTCTCACGTTACCTGTAATTGGGACTTGAACCTGGGCCCCTTCCCGTGAAGACCAAACACTTAACCCCGCTAGACGACTCATAACATGAAGGGTAATTTCTATTATATAGGCTGGACGTGTAGCAGAAGAGCGGTTTATCTTTTTTTCAAAGTGGAGTGACCTATAATGTACCCATTTCATTACCAACTGAAATTATACACCATCTTTGCTGACAGAATTAAATGCACGTGAATAAATAATGCCATGGCAAAAATAACAAAATATAATGAAACGTTTATTGCGATTTCGTTTTTCTATATTTGGTTTTTTTTGAGTATTTTGCAAACGTTTTTAGGACATTTTATTACAGTTGGTAGAGTCATCCAGAAATCTAAACATATGTTACCACTAACCGTATAATGTGACATGGGACGTGTTAAAAACGTTTTTAAAAGGTCTTATAGACGAAGATGTATAGACTAATACCGAACCGTTTGGGCCAGCGGAACGTTTTTTAAAACTGTTTAACAAGGTCTTATATACGGAGACGTAATAGACGAATCAAAACTAGCAAAAACGATTTATAACGTGTTTACAAGCTCTATATACGAAATCGAAATGGACCAATTCCAGAACCTAGCCAAACGTTTTAAAGACGTATTTAATCAGGTCTTATAGACGAAGATGAAATAGAATGAGAACCCTTGCCAAAACTTTAAAAAACGTTCTTTCAAGGTCGTATAAGACGACGTAATAGGCGAATCTAGAACCTAACCCAAACGTTTAAAAACGTTTGTGTTTGCTGGGATATAGTCGTGGTAAAAAACGTTTTGTAAAACGTTTTTGGACGTTAAGAATGTGATAATTTGCGCAAATGGTTAGTAAAAACTCCGACGTTCTGTAAAGTTTTTAAACCGTTTATTAAAGACGAAGACGTAGCGAACCTAATGAAAACGTTTTGTGAGCGTTTATTAAAGACGAAGACGTTGCGGACCTAATAAACAACGTTTTGTAAACGTGTATTAAAGAAGAAGACGTAGCGGACCTAATAAAAACGTTTTGTAAACTTTTATAAAAGACGAAGACGTAGCGGTCCTAATATTAACGTTTTGTGAACTTTTCTGAAAACGTTTGGGTGTTTGCTGGGTAAGACAATTGCGCCCATGTCACAACACTTTGGAAAGACACGCCTTTACTGTAAGGTTATGGGGTGTTCTGGTATTGATCTCTTTGCAGACACACTCAGATCCCTCTAACGATTTATGGTCTAGTAAAATTTAAACCAAAGTGCGCAGTGGAGAAGTGCGGCGTTATCTCATAGGCATAGCTTGGGGTCAGGAAGCCCAGTGGAGGGCTTCTAGAAAATAATTAATACGAATTTTCATTTGTTTTTTATTTCATCAAATATAGGCATTTTTTCAATGTTTGTTTGATCTCAATTTTATTCTCATCAGTTTACCATACTATTACAACCATTACACTCATTAGCTCTCACATTTTAACCTTTCTCAGGACATAACAAACTGCAAGTCTAATATGAATATACATAATAAAAGCAATTATCTGCTTACGATGTCCTATTATGTACAATATAAGTGTCAGTTGGTGAATGCCATTTTAGTACCTTGTCCCTATTTCAGTTCAAAATGATCTCTGACAAACTCAGATTATTAACTTGAAGAACAGTAGGGTTTTATGGATGAAAAACTTTTCAGTCAATATTTATAGCTTTTCTCGATAAACTAAGTTTTCAATGAAAAAAAGAAGTTTTCACCTAAAACTACATTTTAGTTGAACACAAGCTTTTAGTTAGATGCTACGAATTTCCCGAAAAAATAATTAAAATTATTATGACCAAAAAATGTGTAAGCGTAAGTAGAGGATTCGGCCCGGGCCATACGGCATAACTATCTACTACTTTGCCACGTGGATAGCCCACACCCATCAAACCGTGGTCATTACCAACATTTTACTGTTTACTTTCATTTTTGATGGAGTTGCGCTACTCGAAAACGAAGACTAATTACTGGACAATATCTTGTAACATTATACCTCCTTTTAGCCTTCTAGAGGGAGTTTCTCATGATAACGCATAAAATCAGCATTTGCTGTCTCAAAAACCTCAATCATGGGCATTGCTGTTTTTTTGATACATTATAAATTTTACAATAAACGGATGAATTTAGTATTCTGCCACCAGCATCCTTCAACCTGCATTCATTCCGTTGAGGCTGCCGAATTCTTTGGTGTGGCACATAATACAATGATTTTAAACCTACCCCATTTTTATAGGCCATGTGACATGTGTGACAATACAAGGTCTTCCCTGGGTTGAGAGTGTAACCCCTTGATCCATGTATAAGACCACACTAGTACTATGCCTAACATCGGACCACTACCTTTAATTGGAGAATCCAACTTCAATTACTTCCCCTAGCTTGTTTACTACTGGAGAGCTACTGGAAATATTTGTTGTTGGTCAGTCCCCCTCTGTGTATTCACTCCGCAAGAATACTGCATGCACCTCAAAATGACCCTTTTCAACTTACTGGTAAACACCATGGCTTTTTAAAATGGATGTAATAGGATGGAACCTACCCATCAACAAACAATACTCCCTACAACTGCGATTTGATCGATACAGGTGATTGAGTAGGAAGGTCAATTGATGACCGGTGTTCAGTGGCGGAAATTCTTTCTGACATGGGGGGGGGGGGTGGGGTTTTTTTTTGTGTTTTTTTTTTGATTAAAATTTATTGATGAAACGGGGTTGCTAAAAAGATCCATTACTAGCACATGCGTTACAAATTTGCCATTAGAAGTAAAATAGCTAAATATTGTAAATTGTAATTAGAAGAAAATGCGCCCGAATCGCACGGAAATTACCATTTTTAACCTATTATGGTAATAGATGAGGTGAATTTGTCAAAATACATAAACAGGCATCAACATTGGGGGGGGGGTGATTGTATTGACCACCCCCCTCATAAAAATATGGGGGGGGGGTATATCCCCCATCCCCGGGATTTACGCCTATGCCGATGTTTTAAATTCGTTAAGTTATGTGATTTTTTAGGGGGATTTTGCCTTAAATTTAACACATATCCATATTATTACTTGGTGCACTTCGGTCTCATGATAGGACGAAGTGACAAAACTCAGATTACACGCAATTATCTAGCATAATGCAATCGCTACGTATAATTTCCTTTACATAACACACCTTCAGAGTTTCCATATCATTTGCACTTGCATTATGTTCCATTATTTTGTACAACACATATAAGTTCATTCTTTAGACATAGGCCCATTTCTAACCTCACTCTAAACCATTCTCTCTCGAAATAAATAATCTAGTACTAATACCTAGACCAAAAAATTTTAACTAACTAAGCCTTACCTTACCGATAATATAACTCTAAACATTAACCCAAAGAACTTTAAAAAATGAATTTACTTCATTATCTGCCTTCATTGCGCCACAAATGGTTGAATTGCCCTCCCAAGAGCCTGGGACAGGTATACAACTACAGCACTTCATCATATGAAAAGTTATTGATTGATTTCTGCACAAATTTGCGTTTTCAACATTTGAAGTGAACAGTGAACAAGCACAAACCTAAGCACCTCTATTTCTAATGTTGCAATGTTCGTTGTATCCTGGTGGAAAAGTAATGTAGTGCTTCTAACTTGGGAACCGAAATCCAGCAAATCCACACTGCTGAAATCGCCTTATATATTCATCATTTACAATCAGAAAAAAATTTTACTCACATGGTTATTATTTACCTTGAATATCAGCATATTTCACACCTTACAGGCAGTAACATTCCACCAGTTTTATATGTATGTTAAAATAAAAGTAAGTAGACCCTACGATTTTTGCGTAGCACACAGAGACTGATAGGAAAACACCACGTCCGTGTATGACTGCAATTTTTTTAAACATTTTCATTTGGGTAAGATTTTTTTTATTTGTTTGAGTGTTTTTTGTTTTTGGGTATGTTATAGAATATTAAAAAATAAAACAAAGTAAATTGGTAGATTCAGCTATGAGAAAAAAATTAAGTTTAACAGTAAAAACGATCAGGGCCTTAGCCGGGTGGGGTGCGGGGAGTGACGACGCACCCCCAATAGGCAAAAGTTCCCGCGTTATCATGCTGAAGGTAAGCTTATCATGCGCTTGTTCAAAAGCTGCTGTTTTTGAGGGTGTGGTGCATGAATATTAATATTTGAATAACGACTGACAAGTAGTAGTTCATTATACTACTTACTATTGTCTTGTCGACGCTCATGCCTTTGATTTTGTCCCTTCCCACCCCCGTCTTCAGATTTCGGAGGCGACGGTAACAAAAAAATTGGGGGCAAACGGCGAGACGAAAAAAAAATGGTTTGTCGGTACATTCACTTGTCAGTACATTCACAAATCTGTGCCCCTCGCGAAAGGTCCACTCTTGCAAATCGCAAACCCCAACTAAATTCCTGGCTACGGGCCTGAAACAATGTTCCCCATGTTGATGATGGGTAAAAAAGGGCCACCCCATGTTAACAGGGGGTACGAGGTATTGAATTTGAA
Source organism: Ophioderma brevispina (assembly GCA_023653785.1). Classification (NCBI taxonomy): domain Eukaryota; kingdom Metazoa; phylum Echinodermata; class Ophiuroidea; order Amphilepidida; family Ophiodermatidae; genus Ophioderma; species Ophioderma brevispina. The sequence goes on from JAMKCH010007080.1 coordinate 12,192, forward strand.
CGGAGGGCCTTTTACATGGAATATTAATAAAAGAAAGCAAGATACCGGTACTACATAAAAAATACAGGGAAATATATGCAATAATACGAGAATATCCAAGGCTATATTGGGTGCCGGGAATTTAGCGACTTGAACAGGTAGACTAATCATCTCACAAAACTAACACTATCTAACCAGCATTACTATTGAGTATAATTCGAACCATTTCCCTTTACTTCACCCGTAGAATGTACTGGGATCAATATGTGGGGTTTTTTAAGTGGAAACCCGATATATTTGAAAGAAAGATCAGAAATCACTAAAGAAAAAAAGAAGCTGTTCCAAATGTTGGCGATTTTCGACGGGCAAACAACAATTTCCCCCTTTTATATAGGGAACTATAGGCCGATATTCGCCATGGATACTACAATCGAATATATAATACCTCGTCTTTTCGTGGATGTTCATTAAGAGACAGGATGATGTGATAATTTATAAAATAAATCTGAGTTGACAGTGTCAATTATCAAATTTCAGCCGCTGCCGGAAGGATTGGTTTGGGGACCCATTCTTACAACCAGTAACTTTTGTCAGATGAAAGACGAGGCGTTTCTTTCACAACAAGCCAGTCTAACACCCAACTTATCATGATGCATTGACGGTCGGTTGTATATGAAACGGTTGAGCATCACGACAGTTGTATTAATAAAGTATTGCTATAGTTAGTCGTAATTAATTGGTCCATCTGGGCAACATCAGGGCTTCAACAATTTAAAATTCTATATATTTAAATGGTTAGTACTTCTACGTCCATCATTTGCGACCAAACTTGGAGTGGCCACGGACGCATTTGTCACATACAAAGGGAACAACAAATCTCACGTCATCAAGTATGGATGAAATAACATGTCTTCGAAGCGTGTGACTTACAAGAGTAAATATGGAAGGACTACGGAGGGAAAGGGATTCTGTAATCTACAATCTACTGGAAGCACATACTTGATTATAGGGAAAATTCAGTATATAGTGGTGGACGGCCATAAGAATTGCGGAACATTGCTGCAACTGCAGTAGCAGTAACGTGACTCGCCACACAGGACAGGAGTAAAATTGGAAATTCTGGATTCTTCCATCGACATTACACCCTCTTTCCTAACGTGGGACAATTTTGTCATCATCAAGACAAAAATCCAGCCCAGCAAAACAGACGGTAAGCACTGGGTAGGCTTATAAACTTTTGCGCACCCACCCCACCATTAATGTCCTTAGCCTGTTAAGCAATGTTGTCATTGAAATAATGCTATCTTTGCTTCAATGAGATAGGCAGCCACATCCAGGTCAAACTAAATATGCTTCCCTGCCACATATCACTATGTTTTATGCTGATTAAACTTTTAGGCCACCCCTGATTTTTGACATTAGAGGACACTGGCACATTGAAAAAATAGGCTGTCCTCAAGATTTTCAAAAAATTGATATTTTTGCATGGTTGTAAAGCCTTTATGTACATTAGCCACTAGTAAATGATTGAAGACCAAATCAGCGTTCCTTATTGGTAAACAGCACGATTTTATAATAATGTCACCGGCGACAGTAAATTCAGCAGACGACGGGAATGGCCTTTCACCCCAAGAAAAATACACGCCGTATGTATGTTTACCACGGTATGAACGCGGGTTTGAACGGTCTGTAACCTTTATGGTTTTATATCATCACCAGTCTATGATATTCTGTAATATACATATTTGTTGATGAAAGTTAATGGAAACTTAAACGTGGCCTAAAAATTACCTGATGTTCTTTAACCACTTATAACGTCCATACCGTTTTTGAGTAGTGATTTTATGTGTAATGTATCTCTATTCTTGCAATGGCCTAGACTATCATTTCAGAGCAAATTGAATAAAGTTCAACATTTTGTGAAATGTGCCAGTGCCGCTTAAACAATGGTGGCCGAAATACCAATTCTGGCTAAAAGTCGGCTAAAACATAATTCTCGTCGTTAAAATGCACCAAAACCTCTGCCTTACCTATTTTCATTACTACAAACACATAGCTCTGTCTTTTGACAAGTACAATTTGAAATGATCGAAGATTTCAAAATGGCGCCACAACCGCTCAATACTTAAGGATCCCCTTACACTCAGCTTTAGGGTATTACGTAATGTAACTGATGCATTCTTGCTAATTATTGAGCTACTACGGTGCTATCATTGGCTAGCTAAATAGAATTCAAGATGTCTAACATTCCGTATTACATTATATCCCTTTAACTGTATTGTGTGGAGTATGTCCGTTTGCCTCTCAATGGTGCTATTCCATTATTAAAAACGTTTATTACTTATGTGATATGCCTCCAATTTGATGATGTAAACTTTTAAAAATATTGATTTTCTCAATTTTTATTTGAGAAGGATTCTCACGGGAAAAAACTTTGTTTACTATAAAAGAGAGAAATGGGAATACCCCTAGTTGGTTTTTTTGCTAAGTGCACATGTTTAGATTGCACTCGTGGAAGTGGGGAATTCCCCAAGAATGCTAAACTTAGAAACTGAGTCCGACTGTTTTTTTTTTTTTTTTTATTTTATTTTTATCTTCCATCCACAGAGACCCTCAACATCAACACAGCAAACTGTACCAATACAATTAGCAATGAATACATGTTACCTAATTACGCTTATAGAAATGAGTGCCTGTTGTGGATCATAACACAGCATATCGCATTGTCAATACCTCAACTGTAGTACCTGTGTATGCAGTAACATTTGTAGGCATTCCTACATGTACAACATAGCAGGAGAACTACTCATTTCGCACATTGACAGCCCTCGCTAAAAATCACCGCAAAACCACGCATAGTTCCAGCCCATGGGAAAAAATACACCCCGAAAAAAAGAGGCAACAAAAGCATTTCCATAATAATCTAATAAATACATGTGTCAAACATTTGCTCACTCCATAAAAAGTTTTTCAGGTTTGACCACTTCACAAAATACCCATAAAACTACAAAAAAATACATAGGTCCTCGGACCGCTTGTGTCGCCCTGCCATCATCCTCACGGTTTGTGAATGAGTAGGCCTAACCTCAACCTTTACCTTGGGTATATGACCTTTGACCTCATAACAAAGAGGTTTGCATGTAAACTCCACAACCAAGTTCGGTTCCCAACAGCCGAACTTCAACCCATCAAATGAGGTCAGTTACATTTCAGCCTATTTTTACAACTGCCTCACATGACCTTTGCCTCGGTATGTGGACCCTTGACCTCATCAACAATGAGGGATCACATGTTGCACCTAAGAATCAAGTTTGGTTCCAATTGAACTTCAACTTTTCAGAGTGAGGTCAATTTTACATTTACAGCCCATTTTAACAATTGACCTCACAATACCTTTACCTCTTATGTGACCTTTGACCTCATGTGACCTTTGAACCTCATCAACAAATGGCAGCTGCCACGCGGGCGCAACCCTAATGACCAAATTTGGCTTAAATCCATCAAAGTATATGGACATTAGAGGCAAATGTTGTAACCTTTTTTTTTGTAACAACAAGACATCAACAACTCACAGTGTGAACAAGTGATCCCAGGTGTCTTCCCTGCCTTAAGGTGACCAAAAAAGCATGTAATGGTTGGAAAGAGCTTAGTTGAAACCTGATTTTGTAAACATACTTTTATCATCAACCTGAAGGCCAGGGGGACGGAACCCGATCCTATCCTGGCAAAAATATTGATGTGCGTTTATAGTAGCTTGAAGAAGTGTAAAATCATACTAAATCGAGGCCTAGATAGGACTGACAAATGACAGCGTGGAACCAGAAAACTAAGTTAGGGCCATCTTATTGAGGGCAAAATGACTGACAAAATATCAGGCTTAAAATAATTTGGGGAAGCCCAGACCTGAAGTAGGGGGGGGAAGGGTCCCAGACGGGCAGACAAATCGCATAAGAACAGGTTAGGAGAATTCCAAAATACACCGAAGCGAGAAATTAGCTGGGAAACCCCGGCCGCACTACCACCGTCATTCTAGGTGTGCTCGATGCTCCCACCTACCGGTCCCAATCTGAGAACCCCTCGATTACAACCATGATTAACTCTCAAACAAAGTACCCCCAACATTGCCACTAACTTCAATTATTTATGCCCTCAATATTGATTCATAAATGAATCTAATCAATATTGTAAAATCCATCCATATCCAAATTATTTAGCTGATGTGGAAGGAGGGGTTAACCTTATTAACTCTACATTTATAAATATAAATTTTAGATCAAATAAAATTAATTAAGAATTGATCCGGTTTGCATATTGCCAAGAATAACCTGGTCCTTTCTCAATTGAGATCAATTTGTAAAATGTTAACCCTTCTTGAAAACACTTTCCAAACTCCTTACTTTATTTGCAATCCGCAGAATAAATGGGAGTAATATTTTCCTCATGCTCACCACAAAAGTACAGAGAGGTTTGTCAGATTTACCAATCTTGGTCAAAAACTTTTAGTTCAAATATATACCCATTCAAGAATACGAACTGAAACCAACGAAGTTTTGTATCATCTGTGCTCTTCCAATTATAGAGCATGATTTTACACCACCAAATTTGTATGAAATATTACTTTAATACTTGATTCCACTTTTGTATAACATTTAAATACACATTATGTTGCAATTAATGCATTATAAATTTCGTACAACCTTTGGGCACTTTTCCAGAAGTATTTTAGCATTGACGCTTAAATATGGGATTTTTAGCGCTTAACCTTGTTTGCATAAAAATGGGAGAATGACTATAATAGCATTTTGTTAACCCGTAAGAAGTGGAGAAATTTATTTTGAATATTGACTTCTTTTGAATCTCGTTAAGTGAAAACAAAATCCCCCCCAATTACTATCATAAAGATCATTGATAAACTTGATGCCATGATCGTACCATTTCTTATAAAAATACCACTTTTTATCCACTTTAATTTGTTCATATTGGGGTTTCCAAATACTGGCACGAAATACTTCACTTTTGTTATTTGGTGTACGCACCAAACTAAATTCTTTCCTCTTTCCACGCCAAAAGCACATCTTTCCAAAAACCATTAGCCACATCATTCATATACTATTCCATATTCTTTGGAAGAAAAAATCTGAAATTATACATGTAGGAACAATAATTTTAAATAGGTGAAGCATCTTTCCTACTATCATGGTACTTTCAAAACATCTTCTCACCCAAGATTTTTTGAGTGCTTTAGAAAAGGGCCTTAACTGATCATGTTACACACCTTTATTGATATAAGCAAGCCATTTGATTTCTGCTAATCCTGTCAATCTTCACATCCCAGATAAAATTATAAAGCTTAGCATTAATATCTAATTATCTTTTTTTGGTCTGGGTTTGGCAGAGAGAGAATTAGGGATTAAATTTCGACAAAAATAAGGATTTCACAACCACAACCCTCCAAGCACTGTGGAGAAAACGTTTGACAATGGTGAATAAGCTTAGTGATAGCTTGGCATGTTTTGACTCGTAAAAAAAAAATTAACATTAACTATATTGTCAAGGTTACACTCAATGTAACACCTAAAATAATTAAATTATTTGAAGCCAATCCATGATAACTTATAGGTTTTACATAGAATTCGTTGGAACCATTTTTTGGCAACCATCCAACGAACACGTTTTTTCCTCATATTCCACTTTCAACCCAGAAATATTTGCAAACTTTCAAATAACAATAACACAATGTTCGGACAATGACTCCTCATTGCCATCCAGAAAAAATTGTGGTGTCATTGCATATGGTAATATTTTGTATTCAATATTGTTCAAAAAAATACTTTTATATTCAGTGTATGATAATTGCAATATTTGAAAATCTCGTGAACATAAACAAAAAAATGTATGGGGACAAACCTTCACCTTGGCGAAAACCAGATTAATAGTGAAAAAAGGAGTCATATGACCATTGACTAAGACAGTTGACTCGGCCGAGTCGTAAAATATTTTGACCCATCGTTGACTTATCACAAAATTTAAAGAAATCTAACACTCGAAAATAAATGTGTGAGAGACCGAATCCAATGCCTTCTCAAAATCAACAAGTAAGAGGAGACCAGAAATATTATTTAACTCAGTCCAATAATCATGATGTCATACACTTGCCTTATATTTTCCCCTATAATCTTCCAACATGAAACCCGTTTGGTCGGACTATACACTTTGCAGCACCCTCTTAAATCTTTGAGGCATACACTATGAAGCAATTTTAATAACTCACATTTTTATAACTCACATTCAAGAAGAGAGATTGGACGGCGCCATTTTTTTTTAAAAGGTGGTCTAGGCTTATTGCCTTTAGGAATAATATACAATAACACCTCTCTTTTGTGTGCTAGAGAGACAACCAGTATCACAAGCTTCGTTTAATTGAACGGAGTAAAACCCTGATAAATCCTTAAAAAAACATTAAAAAATTCAAAACATGTAAACATCAAGCCTGGTCTCTTATTATTGCCAGATGTTTTAAAACATCAAGAATTTCTTTGTCCCCAATTGGGCCTTCAAGTTGACCTTTTTGATGATCATTTAACATGGGAAATTATCGGAACCAAGGAAATTGTTTTAAAATCAATACCATGTACACTCCTTACAACTATACAATTATCTCATAAAATTGGCAACATTCATGCATGATATCTTCGTGTACATTGCTCATGACAATCCATACCAACCAATTTATTAATAGATTTGCTAGAGGAATTTCTGTTCAAGACTCAAAAATAAGCGGATGTTTTCCCTGTATGAGACAATACTGTGGATCGGATCATGCACCCTCCATTTGGTTGATGACGCAAATTGGGTAAACTCTAATTTTTTTTGGGTTTAAAACGTTAATCAAAGTGGAATCAAGAATAGTATGGAAATACTTTTCTAATCTATATTTCATTTGAAGTTCTATTCCCTTTGGTTGATCATTATTCTTTTTATGTGAGAGTACGAAATGTTTATTTTTTTTTTTTTTTTTTTTTTTTTTTTTTTTTTTTTTTTTTTTTTTTTTTTTTTTTTTTTTTTTTTTTTTTTTTTTTTTGTCCACTTATGTAAAGTAAAAGTGTCTCAAAAAATAGTTGATACTAATCTGAAAATTCAAATCAGAAGGGTGAATTTGGTCAATATTTTCTAGATTATGAGGTGTTGCAATATATGAATAATCACATTTTTAATCGTTATTCCTAATTTGATGAACATAATCTAACTGATACAATAATGAATTATTAAATTCCAGTAAATTTACTCTTTAATATATTAAACGTAAAACATAGAAATTAAGGAATGATCGGTCCTATAACCAGCCGAGATTTCAGGATTGCTAACCAAATGTGCAATTCATCGAAATAAGAAAAAATCTAAACGACTTTGCTTCAGTGGATGTGTTTGACGCAATGTAAAAATGCTTTTTATTTTCATGTATTCTCAAGGGTCAAACAGATCCAATTCCTCCATCAATCTAATACCACCTTCTTGCCTTTGGTTATTAATATGTTATTACTTGGGAGTAATAAATATATTACCAGGTGATTAATAAATAATTCACCAGTGTCAATATCCCTAAACACTTTTGCTTACCTTAATAGTTAAATAACACATCACGGTCCCGGTCGACAGCGATACAACATACAACGTATGTATAACACACACACTCACTTAAAGTGTACAAACTGTTCGCAGAAACAAATTTTCTTGTCAATTGGACCACTTCACTAGCACAGCTATTAAGTTCACAAAAAATAAAGGAAAAATCTACAATAACGTTGGTCAACCGTAAAAACCACCAGTTTGTCAAACAGTAATGAGCCATAAAAAGTTAATAAATCTAAAGATAGCACCAAGTATACTCAGTGCGTCCTGCCCCATTGGCAAACTTTGTCCCATTTCTTCTACAATCAAAAGAAAAATGCCCCTTTTCCCCTATCAACCTCCATACATAACAGCCTATTTATAGTATTTCACGCTATAGAGGGCTGATGTAATACCGAGTCAAAACAGTTGCTCTTCCTGTGAGGCAACCAGAGCAGCAGGAACCTTCCTTTCGTCTTTAGTACTCTTCCTTCCTACCAATAGAGAGAGAGGAGAGGGTCTCTGAGCATTGAAATAGACCAATCTCCAACATAAAAATCAAGCAAGAACAAACGGAAAACTAGCAATATCAATTTGGAAACGTATTCTAGTCAGAACAAGACGGCCCTTTACAACAAGGAAATAGGAGTACTAATTCCAACCAACTGCCAATATAACCTTAAACAAAACAAGTGCAGTTGAATTGTTTACATCAAAATTGTATCTAATGATTGATATTCCTTTAATGAAATATCGACGTTCTCACAAGGAATTCGGAAAAGAAGAAATGGGCCCAAGTTCCATGGGGCAGACTCACTTGAGTATACTTGGTGCTATCTTTAGATTTATACCTTATAATGGCTCATACTCTTTTCAAACTTGGGTGTTTTTTTACGTTGCCAACGTTTTTTTTGGGTAGAATCAATGTCTTCAAGCCACCTAACTCCCGGGTTCAAGCAGATTCTCTATCTTACCTGGTGTTGCAGGAATAACCAACCCTACGGATCCACCCTGAGGGCTGGGCTTTCAAATCTGGCGTACAACTCTTGTACGACCTGGAATCTTTACATAGAATTCTTGAATTTTGAACGCCGGGGAAGAAGCACAAACCCGCCTCAGATCTGACAAACTGCTTGGACAGAACGTCGTGATTGCTGGGAGGAGACGACACAGGTCGTTGTTGTCATGTGGTCACTCATTCTTTCTAATAAAGCACCGAAGGCCTGAAAAAATATAAGACCACCTCACCGGCAAGATTCCAAATCACATCGATGTCCTGTGTCTGCAACTCCTTGCTGAGCAATCCTTCGCAAATAGTTGTTTTTCAAGATAATTACTAAGGATCACCAACTTTTGTGTCGACTTTGGTCCATCTGGAGGATGGCCACCATCATCGCACTACCCATCCAAGACAAGCCGTTGACAACCCAAGGAACTACTCCACCGCCCCAATATCGCTGCTGGTGCGTTTCCTTCAAACTCTTGAACCCCAACTGCCTGACGAATAGCAGGATTTCGCCATGGCTGGATCACTGTCCCTCCGATTTGTAAAAAAACTCACAAATGACATGAGGGAGGGCGCCTGAAACAGCGTTGTAAGAAGGGGATCAAAATTTTTTTTGGTAGCTTACACACATATGACTTTGTGGGCACAAGGGGCTGACACTCAATATTCTCACAGACCATCCCGGATCGTCACTTGGTACAATTCATATGTAACACAAGGGCGTCCCCGGGTTTCGCTATCACCTGGCAATTAAGAATACCGCTCATGTTTCGCGTGCCTTGACAGGGAGAATGACCTAGTTCGTGACCTTTAAAATTTTTGCTATCATCCCCCCCCCGATCCCCCCCCGCCCACCAAGTTTTTCGTCTGGAACCCCCAAGTTGACCCATTTTGACCACCGTGACCTTGAATGACCCCTGAATGACCTTTGGAGCCACTAACAATACAACCTCAGTCTTTGGAACGGTCCACGGGGAATCCACCCACCAAGTTTTCGGAAGGTGGCACATCCTCGGTCTCGATCACCTGGGTTTGCGATCACCTGGCTTAATTGACCCTCCTGTGTCGCGTGCCCTTTGACCCGCCCACCAAGTTTCGTCTGAGACACCAAAGTTTACCACCACCTAATTTGACCTCCTTTGACCTTGAAGGACCCTGAATGACCTTTTGTGACCGTTAAGATTATTGGCATCAACAATCAACCCACCCTCCAAGTTTAAATGTCCATACACCAACATTACTCCATTTGACCTGCTTTTGACCTTGATGACCCCTAATGCCTTGAGTTACCTTTAAAATTTTCGGCATCAACAATCGACCCCACCCTCCAAGTTTTCAAGCCATACACTAACGTTTTACCCTAATATGACCTTGAATGACCTCTGATCACCTTGTCGTGACCTTTAAAATTTTCGGCATTACAATCGACCCCGCCCACCAATTTCGTCTGGATACACAAAAGCTTTGAACCAAGCTTTTCCCCTTTTTGACCAGTCCTTTAACCTTGATGACCCCTAATGACCTTGTATGACCTTTTTTTGGCATAAAAAATCGACCGACCCCCCCTCCAAGTTTCATGTCCATAAACAAAAGACAATTTATTGCAATTTTATTAAAAAAAAAAATTACCCGGATGACCTTTGATCCACTACCCAATACAAACCTCGGTCTTCCGGACGTCAAGGGGACCCCCACCCACCAGTTTCAGGAACGTGCGGCCCTCTGTCTCCGAGAAACAGGCCATGGTCCATTTGACCTCTTGCTCTTTTGACCTCGAATGACGCCCGATGACCTTTGACCCACTAACCAATACAAACTTGGTCTTCGGTCAGTCAAAGGGGCAACCCGGCCCCCTACAATTTTCAGGACCGGTGCGACCCTCAGTCTCCGTAAAAATAGACGCCTGTCAGAACACAACAGACATACAGACAGATAGCATACAGATGACAGAACCACCTGTATAATATATAGATGCTTGCAAACTGTAGCTTCTTTCTTAAGAGGCAGTGATGGGCAAGAGCAGGTCGACTGATGTCGTCCTGCATACCCAAGGATCAGTATCTACTGGCTCCTATGCTTGTTCAACTTGTATATCAGCGATGTAACCACCTCAAACAACATCTAGACAATAATGGCCTGCACTAGCCGACGATTCTTTGCCACTTCTCTCACTCAGACAGAATCTGAAACTAAAGTAACAAAGTACATGCACTGCAGATAGACCCACTTCAGATATCAAGACCTGGAGACTTAAGTTGAGTGAAGCCAATGCCACCCGCTAGTAACTGCCTTCCATCTTAAACACCAAAGAGGCTCATCGCCAGCTTCAAATCACCGCAACGGAGCGCGCTGCCATAGCAACAGCTGTTGACCCCCCGAGCATTTTTAAGCATTGGCGACACAATTTAGACAACTGATAGAAAGTAGGGACATGTAAGGAGCTAATTATCACTGCAAAAATCAGAAAAATAAAATGTTGTGGCGTCTTGCATATAATCATAGGTCTAATAACAAATGTCAGGATTTGTATGTTATAAGCGCCCTCCTATATGCCAATCCTAATAGAGAGACGTGTTAAAAACTATATTCTAAAATAATAATATTTGCCCGCAATGAAATTAACGTAAAATTTATACAGATGAAGTCAGTGGTATAATAATCCAAATTACAAGTTGTCATCAGTGTCTGTCGTCCGTTATATTTTTTAGTTTTATGCTGGTTTTGTTATACATCCTACCAAAGTATCTTGGTAGTGAAGCTTGCTCTACAGCTTACTTATCGTTACGACCTCTAGTCAGTATGTGCAAAGGTATCTTAATCTCGAGGAATAACTTTCCTGTGCCGCCTTGCTATGATCCTCATGGGGCTAGCCCATGAACTCTAAAGCATCGCACCACCATGTCCTGCTCTGGTCCTACTGCGCTGCTAAATATGCCGCCTCACATGGGGCCATAGCTCTCACCCAAAAAAGCTGGACACCATACTCCAACAGACCATGAGAACTATTATTTGGCTGTATTCTCCCACTCCATTGAGTTTCTACCAGTGCGCTCAGGCATTGCACCTGCATTGCTTGCCTTCGGAGAGAACATCGCCTTAAACTTGTGAAAGGCCTACTGGACAACAACCACCTGCTGCATAACACTAACGTGGAGATAGGGAAATGTGTTAAATTATATATTAGGTTCTAATGAGGTTTTATTATTTTAATTAATTGAATTCATGTAAATATCATGAAATAATAATTTTTGCAAAATTTAATATTCATATTTATTTGTTATCCAAAAAAAACTATATAACAATCAATCATCATCACTACCAGCACCACCAACGAATTCCAACAGGCTACTATAAGACAATCACTTGAGCTTACAATATGCTCATCCACGAAGGACTCAGTTCAGTGGATTGTACGTGTGCATACAGTGACATGTAACTGACCTTGTGTGGTCCTGGGCATCATATATCATACCCAAAAACCAGGGGGTGTATTTTCTAATACACTGGTGAATGGAAGGTACTGACTGTGGCCAAGGGAATTGAAATTTTACTAGGTCATAGTGAATGGAAAATATTACCATAAAACTGTATATCAATCATCACCACCACCACCACAACCAAAACACCACAACGGCTGTATAAACCACAAGGAAACTATATGTCATCCTGACGTTTGAGTAAGATCCCCGCAGACCATAATTAAAACTCGCCACGCGAACGTATCCCATGCCTACGCGAAATTAAACGTTGCTTAAGCTTTTTATTCCATTTATAATTTGCTTTGTGACAACTTATACTATTTAAATGGATAAAACTTACCATAAGTACGTGAATGAAGTGGCTGTAGTCTTGAGCGTCTTACTTTGACAGGAAGTGTCCACGGACAAGTGGAGCATTTGGCAAACGTCCGCCCGGATAACCTTTCTTATCTAACATAATTAAATACGATGCATCGAAACAGCGCCATATATGAATATCAAGGGTTGGACGGAATACGATCACTAACTACATGGAAACACGTGTCACTGGGTTTTCCTTGTTTATTGCTATTTTGGTCGAGTAGATGAGAATTCTGATCATAAAGCATAAGAAAATCTACAATCCCGGAAAAAAGTTGTAGAACACAATCACTCAGTGTTAAAATAGGCGTCTATTTTAACAATGTGGTTGTTTTGTGACTGATGTCCATGTTTTAAATGAAGTCGAGAACTTGTCCTCTTTAAACCTTCCTTCCCCCCTATCAATCATATGTTGGGAGAAGTGACAAAGATGTTTAGTAACTGGTGGCTCACATTGAATAGTGGAGAGAGGGGAACATTTTTCAAATAGACGTGCATTATGGTTCTAACCATTTTCCCGACGTGTGCGCGAAATCGAAAAAAAAATATCATATAAATTCCATTTTTTCCAGAAAATGAAAACGGATCAAGATATTAACACCCATTTGGCACAATTACACACAAGAAAAGTTTGCTTTGATGTCGTGTTTATTACATACATCTTGCTCGGCTAGAGAACAGTCATAATTATTCAATTAGTGCATTTTGGGCATAAAAGGGGGAAGGGGACGATAGTGCACTGCAGGATTAACGGTATAACAAAAATCAAAAGCTCACCTTGAGCTGACCCTTTTACAAAATCTAATATTTAAAAATTTAAAGTACAAAAATAAAATAAAGAGCTCGAACTCACGGCACATGTTTTTCATTCTGACAGAATTCTGACAGAATTAACGCTAAGCCATGTACTACTATTCGCTCCGGGACTTTTTCACATACATCGCATTGTCATACATTGTATCCTCATTGCCACAGACATAACATTTCATTGTTATATGCTAAGGTTATAGAACAGTGACACTACAATGATGCTAATGGTAAACTGTTTGCAGTTTACCAGATTGAAACATGCGTTCTTATGGACATGTCTTGTCATGGTTAAAATCATGAATATTAGAGCAATTTCTATGGTAAATTGTTCCACAATTTACCGTTTAAACTTAATTTTAAAACTCAGCCAAGATAACCTATCATGGGTTCGCCCCCTGCTGATGCCTTCTTATTTTAATATTGTTGGGTTGTAAAAGAGTGAGTGGAGTGATCAAATGCTTCTATTTACTTTTAATTTGTGAAATATGCCTATAGCCTTATTTACTGTAAATAAAACCCTCCTGTGAGAGAGACTGAAATGAACTGAAATAGTCAAAAATTCTCACCACTATGAGCAGTAGGGGTAAATAACAGTATATTTTCAGGTGAATGTCTTTGGAATCAAAATTGCTCAATCTCTTGAGTTAGAGCGTTATGAGAAAAAAAATCAAAGTATGGATCTTGGAACGACAAAAAACCGCTTATTTAAATCAACCTTCTTCAAACCACGCCATCCACGGGGTTGATATATATAGTACAACTTTGACTAGTAAGATTTGGAGGCCCCATTTTTATATTTTCATAAGGTTAATTCCAGATGCTATATTAAATTCACCCGTGTTTCATTATTAGGAGAGGTATTGGATTCGTCTAAAATAACTCGTTTTGGGTGTGATTTTCTAATGTTCACAATATTTTGCGAACGTCATTCATGTATGTAGCAGACAAAAATACCACTTTCCATTCGCCCAGGGATATTTAAGGCCGAAAGTTAATATAGCAAATCAACGCTCGAAAGATAGATTTGTTACTCATATATCAAAGTTGCTGAGGTTGTATAGAGCAAATATACACCTTATGGTGTCGTTCTGCACACTGGCTTATTGAATTGCTCCACTTCAGTTTGAGAGAGAAAATAGGCCAATACCAGTTCATTAAATCAGCAACATAGTTCATTTACAATTTATGTTAAAATGATATGGGATACAGATCTGTGCTTTGTCTGGGTGTAGTGTTAAAGGGCTAATTCCCGGTCCAATCCTTTGCTCGAGCTACGACCTGTCCCATCAAATCTGAGATATTAGTATAATTAGAAACCGTGTATTTGTTTATCCTCTTTACTGCAACTACTTTGCCATTTCCCATTATAAGGCACCGACTATGATTTATGTACGTATCGTAACCATTTGTAAAGTAATCTATGTAGTAGCACTAAAATTACAACCTACATTAAAATGGTCTCGCGATTGAGTGAAATGTTGAAGAGGTTTTTTTTCGGTAGAACATACACAAACGAGCAGCACGCACGTACGCACACAACTCGTGCGCGCGCACACAAAACGCACGATATATGCACACACACACATATGATTTTGAAATTGGTGGGTCACCTTTCACCCGCGTCTACCTGAGGCCTTTTTTGTAACAAACTCCCGAGGGGGGTTGGTGTACCACCCCCCCCCTGTGATTTTCGTTACTGAACACTCCCGCCGAGTCCTGTAAATTTGGTACAAAGGATAGCTTAGAGTTTTGTCTTCGTCTCTTCTTTTCCATTGGTACGCAAATAAGTACTAACATCCCCCTTATGACGTCACCATGACGTCATATGTTGAGGAAAGTACGAAAATAACTGAATATAGGGTGGAAAATTGAGATTTCGCAATTTTTGCGACTCAAACACCCTATATAAGCTCTAAAATATGTAATTAGATAAAACTAGTCCATTTCCCATCAAGTAGAGTCAAAAACCGATGAAAATCTTGATTTTTCTAAGCTTTTGGCGAAAATTGATTTTTCACTGTGATGTGTCTATGGAATGGCAGTTTTGCTGACATGCGAACTTTATGACGTATTTGTGACGTAATGCTAGGAAGCATGTTGGTACTCATTTTGGTATCCATGGAAAGAGGAGTGACCATAGCTACTATTGTACCAAAATCAAGTTCTGTGATGTTCCTGTGGTTTTTTGGCAGGTTGGTACTTCTCTTCCGGAGGGGGTGGTGTTACGGCTATACCCCCCCCTATCGATACCTTTGGGATCACCCTGTATCGTTTACCTATCCCCCGTGATGTTTTTGTTTTTCGCTTAAAGGAGCGAAACATGTCAATTGGTACAATTACATTAAATAATTTGGCCCAAAAAAGGGGGTTTTTAGCAAGCCCGGTAAAAACCTGAAGGGGGGGGGGGGGGGGGATGGTAAACCACCCCCCCCCCCTTCGTAGCGAGGGTTAAGAGATCTGTTCCATGCAGTTTCGCATCGTATTTACTCAATATCGAAATTGACGTGTACATGCGTTTGTATTGCATCGGTTTCTTGTTTAAAACAAAAATAGCAAAATAACAAAACAGTTGGTTTAACGGTTACCCAGGGCAAGTAATTTTAGAGATAACAGCGGACTTTCCATTTCTTTATTATTGTACATCTGTAGCCCACATTTTCTACGCGATTTTGAGAGTCAAGGTGTTTTCTACAAAATCCTTTATTTTCGATGTATAGCGAACAATGCTTTGGTGCATAATCTAAAATTCCGTGAATATTTGGAACATAAAACATAATTGTATGAGAACGTTATTTAACTTAATTGGTTCCACCGAGGATATGCATAATTTCAATTAAAGCCAACGGCATTTTTATATAGAACGAGACATCACCTCAAAGGGTATGCAGCATTTGTTAATCCGGAACGTCAAAGAAAAAAAAAACACACAGTAAAACAAATACATGTAGATATAATTGTTAGCGGCTTGATATGCTAGCCCCCCCCCCCCCCCCCCCCCCCCAATAACCGTCAATTGTTAGGTTGAAATCAGTATATTAACAATAAAAGTACAATTTGTCTGATTATGTATTTCTACGGTGCGTATAAAAACCTCAACTTGAAATAAAAAAAAGTCCTTTCCCGGCAAAATGTCACAGATTTAAAAGCGCGGATTTTGCACCGTGACCTGTACATTTATGCAAATTTGGCTCGAAACATGAAAACTAGGCTTTGTTTATTGACGGGTGTGTGTGCCACAATCAAGTGTTCAGTGAACATTTTTGAGATGCCCTCGCTGCATGTCAATTTGCAAGGGTCGGTGTGCAAATGTCTGTAATATTTGTTTACACTATTTGTTGATGATCTTCCAAAATTTTGACCATAAAAGATCCTGCTATTTGGTACCCACCATCAAACCGCCGGGAGAAGGGGGGGATTCCGCCCCCTATAAATCTCGGAACGGATTGATGACTATCATATGTGTTGTCCAATGGATACTATGACCCTCCCAGTTCATTGATACCAAAAAATTTACAAACATACCTTGGTATGACGTCACAGTGACGTCAAAACATGACGTCATTCAAAAAATGCGAAAAATCTAAAAAAAGAAACACGCAAAATTCATGGTTTTTCGCCATTTTCAAGCAAAAGTTCGTGATTTTTAACAAATAAAATATCAAAAGCATAGTGTAAACTGTAATCCTTATCACAAAATGGATTGCTGCTGTTTCGGTTGGGAATAGCTTTTCTTCGCACGCATTGCACGATTACGTAACCGTGAGTCATAACCGTAGTTACCCGACTTTGTTCAAATGTCTTAAATCGAGCGCAAGGCTTCAAAGAAAAAAAATCATGTATAGTTTCGGCAGTACAAAATAGGTGAGATACGACAACAAATGTATATTGCCTTATCTGACGAAACACCGATTTGGCCTCAGTTGTTTGCCGTGTTAAATTAAGGTCGAAAGGAAACTGTTTTTCACGGCATAATATACATTCATTTTTTATTTTATTTTCATTTTGTTTTCTTCTTCTTCTTGTTTGTTTGTTTGTTTTTGTGTGTTTCCTTCTTTCTTTACTTATGTATTTATTGATTTTGCATACCGGTGTGAAAGTAATCATAGTCCGGCAGGTATCATTGTCCGGGCTCCATAGACGACAACGGAATAAAGCGTGAAATGTGTTTTAACACTTCTGATTATCACAAATTAATATTTTGATAGTGTGTATCTGAAAAGAAACATACAAAAACAAACCAACAAAACATGTTTTGCAATGATCATTCTGAAGCCTTGAGACACAAGTAAATTTAACGCGCTTGCGACCTTTTGGGAAAACATCCGATCTATAAGGTGTACTTTATTTCATTTCGTAGCTGACAACTGTGTTTACACATGTCTATTAGATGAACTTATTTTGAACGTGTACAAGGTACAGTGTGTACATCTTTTCTATCTTCCCATCTGCTTAATTGACCTACAAACCTACAAACCGTACACGCTTAGCAGGATCAATTTCTTTCAGTCACCGTTTTGTTTCATGCAGGAGAATACACTCTTGTTGTAGGTAACATCGATTGCATATAATTCGCTGCGGTTTTTCTTACGCAATTCATAATAAAACAGTATTGGCAGTTATTTCGAGTTGTCTGATTGACATGTTACCCTTTATCGCTCGTAAATCATCACTCGTGAGTGTGACAATAAAACAAATTCAGATACATATTTTTGTTCTCTCTCTCTAATCATCTAAACAAAAAAAATAAACATATGCAATATTACAGAGTAATATATCTTTACCCGGAAAGCTCGGGAGAATCTCTCCTCAGAGTCACCGATTTGTCACCAAATAGCGGCGCATGCTTTTCAAAATTAATTTGTAAGTCATATGGGAAATTTAAAAATAGCATTCGAGTAATATTTTAATTTCAATATGATTTTGTGAATATCAAGATCAGTATCACAAGAGGATACTTGCAGGTAATTCATGCAAATTTTAGTCCAAAATACCTTGCACTTTTTAACGACTCGATTTACTTAATTCATCCTGGACAGACAGCGATTAATCATAATGCTAGTCTTGTTCGTTTCGTTGTGTAGGATATCGTCATTAGCCTTTTTGGAGAATGACACATTACACACTGACATCGCGTCCTTTGTATTCTTCCCTCTATCATCGTGTACCCGAATTGAACTACGCCTTCTAGCAGTGGCGGCGTCAGGGGTGGCAAGGGGGCGGCATCCCCCTGAGAGTTTCAAATTTTAGGAAAACAGGGGCTTTAAGCAATAAACTGTGTGAAAATTAGGTTTTTTCACCTACATGAGGTAATCGTGTAATGTATGATTTTCGCCCCTCCTATAATTTTACCCTGGAGTCGCCCCTGCCCTCTAGTATTGTGTCATGTACGTAACTGTACATTAATGTTTGTGTGTTTGCTTTTGATTTTTGCATTTGTTTCGTATTTTTAAGTGGCATGGACGACATATTTTTTTTTTGTTTTGTTCACGAAAGCTCAAATTGAGTGCCAGTTACAGTTCAAAGACAAACTGAAAACATTAGGGGGGGGAGGCAAGAAGGTGACAACTTACACTTTGTGAAATTATCCTGTGCTGATCAAAATTGGGTTGTTGGTTGCTCGGGGACCATTCTGATCAAAGATATAAATTTTATAATGTCAGAACGGTCAAACGGTTGACCTAATCAGTACCTCATTCAATACTCATATACCAGCATATTAAATTATCATTAGGACACGGATAACCCCGTTAGTAGGGATATATTCTAAACAGATGACATCCATTTTAACATTTGAATGGACATCGTCGCTCGACTCCATTATGTAGAGGGGTTCATGGACCCGCACTTCATTAATCATGTTCCATAAGAATTGCTCAATGGGATGTGTACCATATACGGGGTCATAAACGATTAAAGGTGCTTGTTCAGATTTTTGTTTATCGTATTATCTACTTGGTATGCGGGCCTGACACTTGTATACACAGGCCACCATGTACCGTGGGAAACAAACTTGCGGTTTTGATGCTAGACGCGATAATGCAGAGTGCAACGCCATATTCACTACTGTGCTAATATTGATGGTTAACCATTAAAACGGCAGTTTTTTTATCAGTATCTTAAGAATGGAATGCATTTGAAAGCTGAAATTTCAGGAAGACAATGAGAAAAAGATGGCCTTTCATCAGATATCAAAATTTATACTACTTCCGGGTAAATCAGAGGGGTCCCAAAGACGATCGGAACAAGCACCTTTAACAATGACGTAACACCATTAGAATTTCTTATCTAAGCAACTGTTACTACTCCCCAACCCACATACCCCAAAGGCACTTTAATTTACTTATGTAGTAGTATATATATTATATGGTGTCAAAAAGGCCCCCGCAAGGCATAACAAACCCCTATTTGTGGTGTTTGTGTGTGCTCTCTCGCTTGCGCACGTGCGTGTGTGTGCGTACTCGCGCGCGTGCGAGAGAGAGAGAGAGAAAGTGGGTATGAATTGTATATTTCCGCTTGGATGATATATCCTCTTTTTAAAGCCTGCATGTTTACTGTGCAAACATAATCCATCACGTTTCCTCAGAGTACTTAAAACAGCCTGAAAGAATCTTGACAAAAGTGACATTTAAAAGCCTTATGACTGAAATCCGATAATCAATTAGGTCGGTCTTTCGAGGTACTTATCCTCAGTCAATGCAGACTTCAATATCATATTGCGGTGGTTTACATCTTGTTGTGCTCCTGATTGATGTAACTGTCGGCACGCCTTTCCCTTGATATTAGATGATCGAGAGTGTTGAAACTCAAGAGCGCTATAGTGTGAGATACAGATTTTGTGATGACAAAAGAAAACAAAGTGTCATTCTATCATATACCATAGACCTTAAACTATGAAATGCACATTTATATTAATAATACCGATTCTTGCCACGATTTGGATTTTTGGCCACCACTAGTTATAAACTACCAGCATAATCTACCGCCATTGAGGGGCAGGTCAGCAATAACAGATGAATATGCACTTTTATTTTTAGTTTCTAATTCAGCACTGACACCTGGAAGTCCAACACTTAACCTACGTACACCTTGGAAAAAAATAACTCATTGTCATACAATCAAGTGCTTCTTTGAACAATTCACTGTAGTCCAATATAGCTACATGGTTTGGGGAGCAGATCAAATCGTATGATAAAGACGTGTCAACAATTCTGCAATCCAATTTGCATCACTTTCGTGATATTTTTAAACGTTTGTTTCCTTCGACGTTTCCGCAGAATCTGTTCTGCGCAAATCTGCGCACTAAAGATGCGTGGACACGTGTCGTATGAATACACAGATTATAGACTTCACAGATGTAATTTATTAACGTTTTAGACCAGGAGAGAAAAGCATCTGAAAAAGATTTTTGTTTCCGTTTCTCTTGTCACACAGGTAGAGGGTTAGATTTATCCGCTTCTTGAGTTATTGCAAGTGTCAGCTGCCTGTATCTAGAGATATTAACGAAATGAATTTTATCGCGCTCTGTGTTTGACG
>JAMKCH010007081.1:0-33409 GCA_023653785.1 Ophioderma brevispina
CCTTTCTGGCTAACATCTTAGCTTGCACAACTCCAAATATTCAAAGCATTCAACAAGCCATAAAAACTAGTAGGTCATTAAGCAATGGCAAACACGTTCGATTCCTTCTACGTGATACCATAGGACATATTAATCGTCCACAAAAATGTCAGGTAGCATAATAACCCTATTTTTACTGACATATTGTAGGTTCATCTGCAGGTGTCATTATTTGTTATTATGAAATGTGGTGTAGGGGCATGCTCCATACTAAATGCCTTTTCCCACCTATTGCAAACTCCTGTTCACCACATTTAGGAGATTTCCCGTTAGTGATGGTTGAGAGCCGGTCCATAAACAACGTTAATGCCTGGCAGTAATCGATTTCTGATCGCTTTTGGGGTAGGCATGTAGAAAGAGGTACACGTGTGTACAATGAGATGGTTTGCTACGGCTATTATGCCTCA
This sequence comes from Ophioderma brevispina, assembly GCA_023653785.1. NCBI lineage: Eukaryota > Metazoa > Echinodermata > Ophiuroidea > Amphilepidida > Ophiodermatidae > Ophioderma > Ophioderma brevispina. Next base: position 447 of record JAMKCH010007081.1, read on the forward strand.
AAATAAATATTGTTCCTTATATACTGAACTATTAATAAAAAATTATTTTTTGAATATGTGGTTGAATAAAACACAAACCTGCTTTCAAATAATTTTGCATGTTATGCACATTCGAAGCAACCCCCTATTCTGTAATGAACATCCCTTATGGATACATCGATCGTGGGCTGTTGTCTCAGTGTTAAGAAACGAAAACATGACATGAAAAGAGTGACTTTGGCATCTGATAAATTGAGGATTTACGTACAAAAATGCAAAATATGATGTGTGAACGGGGCTCATTCAAGGGATTTTTTCATGAGTAAAACGCTTGTTTTGGCCTGAGGGCAGCCGGCGGGGTCGCTTCGCGACCCCTGGCGCCGGCCGCCCTGGGCTAAAACAAGCGTTTACTCATGACAATCCATGAGTGAACCCCTAATTATCAGCCTTCGGGCTGCACTGTGTGTAAAGGTAAATACTACCCTTACCACTATAGTTGCATTAGGTTTTATACACAACAAGAGGGACAAGTTTGATTTGTTCGGTACTACAGTTAGAGCTGCCACGCCATTCCCATTTACAGAGACTCTATTCCTATATTGGACAGATTTCTGCATGTATGTCAGGTGAGGTTTCCTTTGAGGAATGCTACTGGTAGGTTAAACCATACCTACATGTCCAAGGAACGGTTGTACGCAGCTAACCATCACCCCATCAAGTTTTTTCTAAGTAACTCCATGAGTAGGTCGCTGGTTTCACTAGTAAACTAAAAAGAAGATCTTCATACAAGAGCGTCTGCTCTGAAGAGCTAATGGCGGCATCTGGTCACATTATCTTTTTTGGCTCCAAATTCCTTACACGGCAGTTTTGGGTTGAATGTGAGATTGTTTTCCGGCCACCCCCATCTCGTAGAAAACTACTGCTGCTGCTACTGCTACTAACAACATAACACAACAACACCAACTACAAACATACAACGACTACTACACTAATCATCATAATATAATAATTATAATAACATTTGTCTTGACTTGCTGTGTATGACTGATCATAACTTTGCATCATCATGTCTTCAACTACAGCCAACCAAACGAGCACGGAATGAGGTATGATAGCGCTGTTGTGCACGCACTGAGAACTGTGCATCTGAAAATAGATGGAGCAAAAGCAATATTCAAAAGGACTCATCAATCTTTACAAGTAAGACAGCTCAATTATGTTTTTCAATCCCTGAATACCTAAGTCTCTATATAGCACTCTTGACTTTTATCACTACAAATCTGCATTAATAAGTGCAACTCGAACATTATGCCACTACATAAAAACAGTTTATATTAATCCACCAATTAGTACTATGCATAGTGTATTTTACAGCCTTTGATCAAAGGGGAATCAAAGACTTGATTGAGTCCAAAAAAAAATTGGTTTGATTGTCCATAATCCCCTGGCAACTAATACCATCGTCAGGTCATTTTTTGGTGTTTTAGCTACTAGTTGTAATACGGATTACGTCCATTCATTGGGTATACAATGATTGTATGGGTAAAAATGTTTGCATATACTCCTTTACGCCGAAGGTTTCAAAACACCAAGCTTGGAAGTCTGCGAAGACAATGCGATTAGATCCGATTTTTTATTTACAGTGGCTCATGCTATATCCTAATTACTATTTTTCAATGTAAACACTTAATAACTACTTAGCTAATTTCAGCAGTCGCCAAAGAACCTCAAACATCCTTTACCTCCAGACCCTGTTCCTAATCCCACCTCATGCAATTTCACTTCAGGCAAGACAATAAAAACACCGCCAATTTTACAAAGAGACAAGCCTTTGATAAGGCAGGTGCAAAATAGTCCCAAATTGCCCAATTTTGGATGGCTTTCAGCCAACGCACCATACAAATAATGGCTTAATGCATCAAATGCCAAAAAAAAGAAATTGCGTCACTACACTAACTTTGCAACTATCACACAAATAATACAAATTGTTTTACTTGGTCAATCTTATGGATTAAAGTTTTTTTTAAGATCTTCACATTATTTTGCTCTACAATGAATACAACATGCTACTAATTTAAAGCTTTTTTTAATACATAGCAAAGATCTTTTTTTATTTACTGCAGTTGTTTTGTTGTCTTGTTTTGATATTTTTCACTTTTAAGCTAAAAAGTTTGGCTTTAAAAATTGTTTTTATTTTAAATTAAAAATAAAATCATGGGCATAAACATTTTTGAGTAGGCAGGTTTTTAGGGTTGGTGGGTTACGGCAATAACAATTTTTTTTATGCCTAATGTACACTACCGCTTCCCATATTAAGGGGTGGCCTCAAATTTAAGTATATGAAGTTTCTTTTTCACTCAATCCCCTCTGTAAAGTTTCGCGCCGATATTTAATCGTTTTGATGTGAGGGCTAAAAAACGTGATTTAAGACAAACGCCCTAAGAATACTAGTAAAATTAATACTGGTCGTCCAAAATGGGGAACATTTTTCAATCGATAACTTCCAAACCAACATCTTTTAGCTCTAAAATTTCACATGGGTAAATAAACAATAGTAGCTTTGCTTGCTTTCTTCCGATACAAAATTTGACCACTTCCGCTAAAATAGGGTCCCTGGGGATAGGCTATTAGCGATATACACGATTCTTCATGCATTATAATGCATCTGGCCTTCGGCTTTTATCATTTTGTCTTTTTTAAATAGGCCGCTGCAGTATAAGGCATGATTCCATACTGCGTTAATTCTGGGGACGCCCTCACCCGTGTGGTACAAAATAAAATGGCCGACGGCCGCGATAGATTAAGTTTGACTGGGCGACTTTCCCTTTTTAATCGTCAATTTTTCATGACAAGTGAGTCTGCGACCAACCAACACCTCAAATAAAGCTAGAAATTGTGGTCACGGTAATCTAGGTTGTGAGTATCACGCACATAAATAATATGCTATGGGATCAGACACAAAAACGTGTCTCCCGGCCCGTTTCACACTAACGACGATCTAGATGTAGGAGCAATCTTCATCTAACAGGGCGGCCTATAGTAAAAAATGAAAAATGATAAAATCCAAGTGATAAATGTCAGGACCAAGCAAAAGTCGCCACACTGTGAAAAGCAAGATGAATCGTGCTATTAGTCCGATGGGGGCCATGGACCTTTAAGGAATGTAATCTGTCTTTACAAAAAACTAAACAAAGCTGCACACAATAATTCTAAGAATGATTTAGATCTCACCTGAATCTGTCCAATATCCGTATCTCCTCCATGCCTTTCCCATCAATGCTGGGTTTGCGTCATGTTGTGGTTGCACGCAGTGGTCTCTGAGTCATCACAGATTTGCAGGCGAATGACGGCATGATGTTTTTTGTCCTGCGCTGTAAGTCTTGCTGTAGGCTAGCGTCTAAATCAAAGATTGGTAGACCTCGCTCACGCTTTTGTCCGAATAAATTGAACATTTGTTTACAAAATCAGTTAGCACCAAATTACTCTATTGCACATGCCATATCAATGAATGACTAGTGATTAAGCGACACACGGACTTTCCAGAAAGAAGGCACCCCCGATTTTGTTAATGGGTTGTGGAATTTGAATGCTTACCATGTATTAGATCCAAAATTGATGTGAATACGCCAAATACACCATTGGTATGTAATAAGATCATTAGATGTGATTTTAGCAATTTATGTCCTGACAACAAAAAAATCCAAGCATGGTTTTTTCTATGGGACGATTGCACGATAGCAGGCAATTCAAAACAGTTTTGGTTTTCATTTACTTTTTCATACAATAAACCTTTGAAATCTCAGAAGGTGTTCTACCACCTTTACGTGTAAAATGAAAAAGATTATATGTCCCTCAGAAATCTTGTCTTGTCCCTCTAAGGCATACATGCAAAAACCTAAACAAGTTGAGGTTGAGGATAACATTTACATTGTGTTTTTAAAGAAATAACAGGAGACAATGAGACATTGCGCGTCAAAATTATATACAAATGAGCTTGTCACACTAATTTCATATGCCAAACGCATACAACATAAACATGTGGGCTATGACCCCCAACCAAGGATCTCCGTTCATCATTACAAATGGACAGGATGCATTAAAAATGCCCTTAATTGTGAAAATGAGCCCCAAAATTGTAATGCTCATTAAGATGTCCATTAAAATCAATCACAAAAACATTGAGGCACCAGTACTTATCACTGACTGTCACACCACAACCACCATACAGTCCATGTGTTAATGAGTTACACTGTTTTTAATGATTTCCTGATTTCCACCCACCAAACAGTGTTAAAGATAGGACTCATACAACAAGTTTGTGTTTTTGGGGGCCAAATATTAGTAAACCGGTTAAGATAGTTGAACACAAAGCATACCTCAGTAACTCCCCATAAGATGATAAATAGCATCAACTATTGTTTTTGGAATAATCATTTAATCTGTAACTCCCTGCTCAGAACTAGATTCTTCGCTGAATTACTTATCGGTGTGTTGTACTACAAAAAACAGCTCAACTGGATTTTCTCTATCCTGCTAATTAGCATTTACTTTATTAAAAGTTTCTCTTACATGATGATAAAGAAGTTTTCTTCTATTAAGCGTTTGGCTGCTGGATCGCACTCAACTGCTTGAGGGCAGGCTTCAAGAATACGTAATAACTGGTCTCTCCTTCATACACGCTAATGGGCAGTACACCTTCAGTGAGAAAAGAGGGTAAAGCTCTATGACTTTTATTGAAAAATTGTTGGATGTGTTGAAGTATCTGTAAACTGTAAAATTTGCATGTACGTTAGATTGAATATTGGCACTACAGCACCCCATGGGTCACTGAATGACATGGACAGTAGCATCCAGTGATAACAGTCAGAATACCTAAGAGAATTATTTGGAATACCTCTCCTATATTTACGAAAGGCAAGTCATTCTCAATCACCTAAACTCTCCCTATTTATGCACAAGTGCACTCGTTCTGAATGCAAGATTGGACTCAAAAAATGGTATTAGGGCACAGAAGAAAGAAGAAACATTTGTAAGTGTGGAGATGCAGGATTCAACAAAAGGAGAGTACTACCAATTTATAAAATGTTGCATATTGTGCAAACACTTTGCTAAATGACATGGATATTGAATATAATCCACTTTTTCTGTGAAAAGGTAAATGTCATTTTTGCTTTATTAGTGTTTTTTTTTTTCTACGCATTGTTAAAATGTTGATTTTGTCTATGCATCATTATTGAAGGATTTAACATGTTGCACAGAGGTTCATCAGCAATTAACAACTCTGCACCGCCCTCGCAAGATAAAATACGTGGACGCACAGGTTCACGATTCCTTGTTAATTTTGATGAACACTATGCATTCATGATTGAATCCCTAATTGTTAAAGGACATGAGGTCATTTCCAGAAACAAGCGGCCCCTTTTTTTAACCCAGGTTTTTTTGATATCAGAATGCTTACCAATGTATTAGAGCCCACCTGAGGGAATAAGCCGAATATGCTGTCTATGTAATAAAGATGGTATTAGTATTTCTGGTGGGCAGACAGAAATCCAAAGCATGGTTTCTATGGGGGCGATTAAGATAGCAGGCAAATTCAAAACAAGGTTTTGCAGTTTTCCTTTGTAGGTTTGTTCAATAACCTTCCACACGTTCTCGGGAGTGGTCTACAAAGATCACCGTGCAATTTGAGAAAATTATCTAACAATCTCCTCCTGTCACTTTAACCTTTCCGAACTATCCGACTTGATTGACAGACCAGGGGAACACTTAATGATGGGTAGTATCATCTGAGATGACCTACATGATTGGAATAGTTATTACAGAAAAGAAATTACAACACATTGTTGACTTAGGCATGTCACTCCCTAGGAAACCTTCAGGGGAGCGTACTCCCCTTCAATTTGTCTAGATTGACAACAAATTTTGGTTGGAATATCTATCGTAGAAAAGAAAATACAACAAATGGTTCTATTACTAGTCTTGGTAGACACTACCATTTCCGAAGGTCACAACCAACTTACTAGGTCCTTTGGATCCATGACTCTGGACACCACTCAGCACTTGATTTCCTTGAACCCTGGTTACCTGGTTATCACCTCAGGACTGCCTTCTTCCATGGGTGTAACATCGCCATCATTTTCTTACCTCCTTTCTAAACTATTTGTGAGCTTTCACTGCTCTGACTGCTGTAAGTTGAGGCGGTGGGAGGCCGTATCAAGGAGACGCCTTTTGATGGAGGGATAAAGTCGTCTCATCACCGGCCATTAAGCACTGGGAATTGTTTTCGATGTTGATAAGGGAAATAAAATCCTGTTGATTCACAGGCTACAACCCTCCCCCTTTTTGGTAAATATTAATCTCAGGGTAGTTCTAAAAGTTATCATAGCATCCCCTGAATTATATCAACTTTTGCATGTTTTTCTTGATAACAAGTGTATTTTGGGACTAAAACACTTCGTAATGATAACGTATTTGTCAACACCAACTCAAAACTGATGGTGAAATATTAACTATATGAATTATAGAGGGGCCTCCTTCTCTCCATTATTCGGAGATGTCCTTTAACAATACATAATTTGTCCCCACTGGATTTCTTGATGAGAACTGTTTTCTTGGTGGAGACATCACAATCCTATGTCATGCGTGAGAAATCTATATGCAGTGCCTTGTACACAATGACCTTAATCCATGGACAATGACCTCATTTGGACTTCCTAAATGACCTTTGTACCTAAACTGTTCATGAGTCTCATGCGCTCTTCCTACCTATAGATTATTGTCTCCAGTTGCACTAAATTATACCGTGGAAATGGAGGACTAACGTCATAGGTGTAACATTCAAGTTAAATGCCACTCGGAGAGAGAGAGAGCCCGAGAGAAAGAAAGACACACCCACAGACACATGTGCACATACAGAAGTTGGAATTCCATATTCCCTATTCCAAACTTAGTTGGCCGAATGGCCAATAAAACCTACTGCGGAGTGAGGTCACTTTCCATGAGGAACTTGTAGCAAAGGGGGGGGAAAAAAAATTTTTTTTGGGTGGGGGGGGGGGGGTGGGGTGAGTCCTGAGCTATTATCTCCTCAAGTAAACTAAGCACTGAAGGGGAGTCAGGTACTGATTGTGGAAGTCCTAAACACGAAATAACACACACATGTTTTTCAAACTGTTATATTAGCTAGAACAATTTAATATTTACAGACGAGGGACCAAACAAATAAACAGACATCTGTTTGACGGTTCCCAAGGTTTACAGGTCTGAAAAATACCTCTGAGATACAAAATAAAACCCTTATTCACTCCTATAAAAGGGCCATATGTGATGCAGTCGTGGTGGGAAACCCGGCCACACGGTGGGAAATTTATATTTTGAGTTTTTCCTATCACTGCAGAGTTTGAAAATTAAGTTTCCATAACTGTTTACGTCTTTCTTCTTTGATACACACAATCAAAAGTTGTGCCTTATACAATCTGACCAAAAAATTAAGTACCATAAACAGATTTTAAGCTATTTCCTTTATTTTCAACTGTCCCTTTGCACATGTGGCGGGTTTTTTCCTAGATCACTCACATATACTCCACTATAACCCATGATAAGATACTCCCCCCAATCATTCTTAGCTTTTCTCTTATGCCATGAATATCGTGCCCGTCGCAGCGTGTGACTGTAAAATCGCTAGTGAAAAAACGCTCGTATTGTTTTGTCAATCGCTTCCATGCATCAATGTCCTTTGGGACTGACGTCAGGAGCGATTCAGTTGAATTCAGTCACTAGCTTGCATCAATTCGCTTGGGTATCTAGCGACTTATCAAATTAGATATCGGCATCGCTTTTTCCAGCAGCGACGGAGTGATTTCATAAAAAAACACCGCTACGCGCCTTGCGATTGCCCTTTAATATATCCTGGGCATTACTAGCCATTTACATAATCCCTCATAATCTGAAAGGTCAACCTTCTTCCATCTTACTTTCTACTACCAAACTACCAGGTGTAGGTATCCTATCCCAGTTGCTTCCATCAATTTCACTATATATACTCCACTCGCCTAAAAAATCCGAACGATAGAAATTACTGTATTAAGGGGTTTGACGGTGATTGTTTTACGCGCAAGCTGCTTTACACCTTCAGCAGTCTAGTTAGAGCCCAGTCATGACAAATGGAAGAATTTTGAGTTTTGAGGTGGAAGGTATCATGCGGCAATCTGCGGATAACGTTGGCATTTGTTTTTTGCGTTTAATTAAAAATGCGCCTACACTTTCCTCAGATTTCTCCTGGTTCTCCTGGTTCTCCGAATTGTTGGTTTTTTTTAAAAAAAAAACGCCCAATTTGAAAAAAGTGTCCAATTTCAGTGGTTTTTATGCGGTATGGGAAAAGTAAGGTTGGTGACCCTCATTTTTTTTTTTAGTTCAGAATTTTGAAGAAGACATTTTTAAATATTAAAAATTTAGAAATTAAAAATTATCAAGAAGTTTTTATTTTGGTATGCGATCCAAACGTCAAATTTTACTTTTCCTATAGACATGCTTGTTTTAAAAAGTGACAACATACCTTGTTTGTTTTGGGCTATAGTCCAAAAACAAAGTCGGTGACCCCCATTTTTTAGTTCAGATTCTTAATCAGCACCGTTGTAAATACCTATATGTGAATCTGGAAAAATTTATCAAGTAGATCACTAACACACGTCAACCCCTTAAAAAGGTATGTAGGTGAATTATAATAATCAATGCCAGGAGCGTTATGCGCGTAATGTGTTGTTATGACCTGTGTCAGTAATGCATTGATAACGAAGCATGATGTGGAAGTTTGCACGAGATTTTATCCAGCTGGCTTGGCGCGTTCATTTGAAAGCAAGAAGTTTGAGCACGTTTCAACATGTTCGGATTTTTTAGGCGGGGAGTCTATTTAGTTTCCCCTTTCTTGACCACTTTCTCAGTGAGGCCAAACCATTCTTGCTCCATCAATTTCTAGCAAAACTTGCTCTATCGGTCACCCAATGATAGCCTTCCGAGCTTTGCTTTAACTTAGCTCTTTTTTATATCCCAGTGAGAATGAACATTTCTTGCCACCCCCATCTTAATTACTACCAGAAAAGCTATCCAAGCTGCTATGATCACCAATTATGTCTTTCTAATTAGCTCTGCCTATTTCAGTCTTTTGCCAATCCCTTGGCTGAACCTTCTTGCCAGCACATCTACCTATTAATTCCAAAAATATACAAATGCTTTATCATTGTCACCAATGATGTGCTTCTGCGTATTTCTTTTAACTCGGATTTTCCCATCTCCCCTGTGACAGCTGAACTTTTCTTGAACCACATCTTACCTCACTCACAGGGAAACTATCCAAGATTGCTTCTCATCGATACACAATGAATGTCCTTTGAGCTTTTCTCTTACGCTGTTCCTCGCTTGTTGACTTGGCTTTACGGATTCTCCTTGGCTTCCTTACAACAAAACATAATACCACAGGGCAATATGAGGAATTAAAAAATTTTTTTTATACCATTGCTCTTATGCATCCATTAAGCACACAATCTTTAAAGTGATATACTTGTAATTACATCGGCAAGATTTCTGCTCGGCATACAAAGGTTGAAAACAATGCACACATCATCACCATCACATTGTACTTTTGTCATTTCAAATATACCCATTGATAGGGCTTTGTGTTTGTGATTATAGGGTCAGGACCTGAAATCTGTATAATCTCAAGCGAGCAAATTGGTTTTGAGAGCAGGAACCTTTAAGACTTGTCTTGAATAACATAATTCTACGATCAGTATGCATGATGGGGGGGGGGGGGGCCCTAAATAGCAGACAAACTTGATTCCCTACAAGCATGTTGTTTTCTTGCTGGTCTGTGCTTTTGTTTGTTAATTATTACCTCACACAGGCAATTAATTAAGCATAATTAAAAATCTAATAAATTACATAATGTATGCCAACTTAAAATTTGTAAATGAAAATGCACAATTTCGGTGAATACTCTCGTGATGGAAAAACTTGTAAACTGACGTGCATGATCATTGCATGCACAATCATGGCTGACTCTGAAATTAAAAACAATTTACTAAATTGTTTCAGAATTTAAACTAAGATTACCTAGAATTCAGATATTAATCTGCAAGATACTAGCCATTACCTGGGTCCTGGAGCGTTTCTCCTTGAGTTCAATAGCTGACTCTACTGATGATCCTCTCTTCCTGTTTCTTAAACCTCTAGCTTGATGGTTGGTTTTCAAACGAATTTAGGCTTCCTTGGCCAGGTTAGCTCTTTTGATGCTAGGCCTGTGTCCACAAGCAAGTGCGAAAAAGAAAAAAAAATAACTGTGGTACCAATAAAATGATCTCCTTAAATTGGGTAGCACTGAAGCAAATCTGGGTACTTCTAGCCCAGGTTCCAGGTATGGGTTAAAACAAATATATCCGTTCTCATAATTTTAATTGAATTGTTACTTATCCACCTGAACAATTGTTTATTAAAACAATTGGTTTGAGCAGCTTTTTGAAATAAGGGTCCAATAGTTTATATGCAACACACCTTGAATAAACACATTATAATGAAATAAATAAGGCCATGTGTCTTGAAGTCGCCACCCAAAAAAGGTGGTGCTGTACGTTTTTCCAAAGGATCGACTTATATTGAATTGATATATCTCTGGCCTAACATGAGGATTGCTATGCTTTGGTCTCATTTTAAAGCTAATAATGCACTCTCAGCCCTGTAATGGGGAAACTCTAGCATTTTAAATGATGAACCGTGACTAAAAGAATCAGGATAGGCAGGGTGGTGGAGGCGGGGAGGAAGGGGGGGGGGATCGAGGGGGAAGCGGAGGCGGGGGAAGCGGGGTGGTACACACAAACTCTACGGAAGTTAACATTTTTCAGTGTGTATTATCTGCATTTCACTTCTCCTGCACAAACTAAATTGGATTTATGTTCTATTCAGCATCTAAATGATGTAAATTATGAATAGGGCCACATGAGAATAATTTAAGTAATTGACAATCATTTAATTACAGTTCTTAAAGTCCGAGTTCACGCATAATGTGCATGATCATAATGCCAACAATACTGCGTCCAAGGAGGTCTTGCCTATTGTTACAACAGTAAACAAAGGAAGTTATTCCCAAGGAATGTACGCTGCTTTGGAAACCTGACACTGTTCAGAGAGGAGTTCCACTTTACTCTGACAATGATGACTACAGAGACATGTCGTTCAAATTGCCATGTAATGACATGTATGAAACATCCACTTCAGGACAAGTATTGGTCCAGGTATACCACTTACTATATGTTGTTTTCAGTTGGTTTTCAAAAGATATTGAAATAGTACCATTTCAGTAAATTATTATTAAAACAGCAGTGAACATGTAAGCAATTTCATTGGCGATTCCCAGGGTCAATGACAATTGAACCCAGGTATTACGCGCTGCGTATTAAGTTATTTTTACGTTGAGCACTCGCATCATACTTTACAATTGCACATAGTTTTTTGATTGTTGTTACTGGGTGGTGGACGTCCTTTCTTGTTGTATTAAGCCATAAAGTATCGGGGGTTAAAGATGCCTTAAATGGTGAAGCTGTTTAAGTAAAGGTATGATTTTGGGAACCGGTACTCTCTTTACGACGAATTGATACCGGCGACACAATTATTCTGGTGGAAGAACTCGGCCTCCGGCCTCGTTCTTCCACTTAAAATAATGGTACTAGCCTTGTTTAAGTCGTTCGTGTAAAGAGGGGTACAGATTCAAAATCATACCTTTATCTCCTAATTCATACCTGGAGGCCAATGGAGAACGTTATTCATATCGTCACCTCACTCCCGTTCTTTTCTCCCCATACTTAACTCAGTCCTTTCTGTTCTCTCCCACACATTTATCCCACTACCACTACGACTCCTCTTTTACTTGCTTTTACACCGCCCTACTTTTCTCTATTTGCATTTTCGCCTACGACTCTCCGTTTTTCACTATCTATTCCCCACTCACTAATCCCTTTCTCTCTTTTACCCGCACTTCTCGCGCACTCACCTCCCACTTCTGCCCCTCTTCCTCCCCCATCAGTACTCCCCAGTCATATCCACTAACTCCCCTCCCACCTCCTCTCTGTCTAAGTTCGCCACCGCTCCATTCTTCTCCACCCCACAACCCCATCTGCCTTCATTCCGACTTCCCACCACAGTCCACACCATTCACCCTTACTTCATCCACCCCCCGGGTGAAAATGGAATTCAATGACTTATTTGATATTTTTCGCTCAATTTCAATACACAAGTTATTAAATGTTGCGTTCATGTATCTTATTTGTAAAGGCATAAACCCCACCACAGTTATACATTTTCTAGAGGAAATTTAATGAGGAATCAACTTTGAAGAGAAAATAAGTGTTAGGGGCAATGAGGGCGAGATATGGCTCTTACAGAAAATATTTTTGTGTTCCTTGAAAGTAAAAATGTTTTCAACCTAAAGTGTTCTACTTCACCTACCCCAATTTTTAGTGGCAATTGAATTCCCGCATGAAAATTTACTTTTAGAAAATGTATACTTTTGTATAGGTATGGTGAATACTTCTGATGTTATGCTAACTTGAAGCGCGATAGATGCGATTTTCTTAGAATCACGCCATGTAATGCTATGGGTGGCGAGTCAAAGACACAAATGGCCATAAAGGAGGAGATTTTCTTAGTCTAAGCCAGGGTTTCCCAACCTTTGTCCGAGACCCCATTTCTTGACACTTAGCTTGCGGCGGACCCAATGATCAAATAATTATTCTCAAAAGAAATTTGAGAATATATTGAAGGGTTGTGGAGAGGTACGTCAGTGGGAAGCCAATTTTTCAAACCAGGAGAGGGACTTTGCAACAAGGTCGCCTATTTTCTACCGGAAGCTCTGAATCTACTGATGATGACAGGGAAGCAAGGAACAATCCTTAATTAAAAATTTAGGTTGTCGGCTACAGGTATTCTAAGGACATGGTGTCTCCATTCCTAAAACAAGGGCGCACAAGTTGCGCAAAAAAACTACCACTAATTTCATTCAATCATGTTCATTTCTGGTCTTTGAACAGGCTGTAAGTCTATTAATTTGTACTGATTTGCGCGCGAAAATTTTAATCAAAAACAAATTCAATTGATTAATCAACATACTGCAAAATCATTTGGATTGGCTTGAATGATAATTTCATTATAGTCAAGTTCAATTTTGATCTTTGAACAGTCCTGTAATGATTAAGTTATATTGTTGTGGCGTGAAGCGCGCGGAAAATTTTCTAATCAAGTACAAAGTCAATGATTCAACACTGCAAAAACCAGCTTGCTTATTGACATGTTATATTAAATTCTGTATTAACCAATTCTGTTACTGCATGAACAAGTACATTCATTTTCATATAAATGAACTTTGCGACCCTCTCTTACGGTTCGTGACCCCAAAATGGGTCGCCGACCCCCAGGTTTTAAACCTGGGTCTGAAGCCCCGAAGGTTGTATTGAGTCCAATCCCACAATGCCCCAGTTTGTGGAAAATTTTACTTCAATAAGGTCATGTGAATCCCACAAAATATTATGAACCATAAAAAAACACTGACTTTTGCACTCATTTTACAGCCCCCAAGAGTGCCTAGTATTTAACAATTTTTTTGCATGATTATGAAATGTCTTTTGGTTCTTGAAATATCTTCACACTTGTTATCCCAAATACTGACACTGTCCTTTATTAACAGTACCTAGGCACATTGCCATGCCCTTCATTATGGATTCCTCAGTTCAAAAAGATCTCAAAGCGCTATCAACCTACCTGTTATTCTTGTTTCACATGTGGGAGTTTTTTTTCTATGAGACACCACCAGCCAGACTCGCCAAATTCCTGTGCCCCTGACCGGAATAACAACTTGTTGCCTACTGACAAGTATTACTCCAGCTACTGTCCCATGCCCCGTCTGTGCTGGATTTGCTGAAAATATTACGAAAGAAATTTTATGTCTGATGAAATGATTCATGTAAGTGCACTGACAAACACCAATCATGAACACAATAAGGTAACATCAATATTATGGATAATTTTGGAATACCTTCAAATGACCAAATTGTGGGTAGCTGCAAGAACAACCCCTCACTATGACCAGTAACTGATGTGCACTTCTGAGGACCCAGTCATCTGGCCATAGGGGCAAAATTTCTTAAGTCGTTTTGGTGATTGTGCTCCATTAAGTTTTAACTTGACACAAAATTTACAAAATTTGAATTTTGGGCCAAATTGCGGGCTGAAATTTAGTTGGCTTTCCCGAGGGATGATAGTTTTGGTCCCTATGTCCCGCTTTTTTCGAGTCAGAGGGGGCAACTGGCCCCCTGCCCCCTCCTCCCCCGTTCTGTCGTCAACTGGAATCTCCCCTACGTGTCCTTATTTACATCTATTTGATCTGGATGAACTTTGACCCCAAGGCGACTGCGGACAACGGCTTTCTGTACAAACTGACTGGGTAATTTACAATGTTTAGCAGGTTATTTTCAGCTGTTTTTCTTGAGACATTTACAGATGGCGGCCGCCACAATACAACATATGGCATAAGACCAAGGAATTAACTGCACAGTAGGCGTGTTCGAGCTTGCACAGTGGGACAATATACTGACGATAACTCCTTTGACATATCAAGGAATCAGTAAATGATATGGATATTGGCCACCAGGCGGGTAATAGCGATGAAATGTCGGGAATACAGTTTTTTCCTGGATTTTCCCAGGATTTGATGAATGTATGATTTAGAAACCCTGGTAGTTACAAAAGCAGATGCTAGTGTAATCTGGCGACATTTTGTATATGGGGACATCCCAACTTAAACACATAAATGTGAATTTAGGGAATCTCTCATTTAGAGTGAAGAGATTATTGTCTAGTGTGACATCTTTATCAGAATGAATTGAAGGCACGTGCTTGCTAGAGTCTGTAGTGACATCCTTTCCAAAATAAACAAAGGCTTTCACTTTGTACAAGCAAGGTTCAATCACAACTGGCTACCACAGGATCGTGGAAAGAGGTTTAACCAATGCGATGAATCATTTCAAATTAGAAAACCTACATATTGTGTAAGTGACCAAAATTAGCCCTAGAATACTGTCAAGGCTAATATCGTCAACCATAATGGAACCCATTTTCACTCATAACAGCCCAACCAACAAAAAACCCAACAACTTTTCGTGGCTAAAATTTCAGAGTAATTGATAAAATGTCAATTTTCCTCTCAAAGGCTATTAGGTTATATTAGGCACTCGGGCATGTACCTTACATACAAGCACTACAATCTTTAACCATATCTGTTACCTTAATGCACATGAGGAGAGGGGCTTAACCTGGGGTTTTCTGCTAGGTTCCACATTGATAGATAGATTGCTCTCACTTTGTCCAATATGAGAGTCCCGTGGTGGAGAGAATTCACATATGTCGTCTTTCCATCTTGAAATACCTTTACGTCCCACACTTCGTGGTAGGCTTAGATTGAATATGGGCGATAGATTCAACTTGCCTGTGCTGCCTTTAAAGCAATAAACAATTTAAAGAAAAAAAGAAAAATCCTCAGCAAAGAATTTGGTAAGTATGGCAATTCATTGTTGGAAATTCCCAAACTAAACATGCCAGAGTGTGTGGATGTTAAGAAGAACTTTACTTTTAAACATAGTGGTTGGCAGATCACATCTCAACATAGAAACATTGAAATGAATTTGGACATTTAACCCCCTGATGTCTACCATCGGTCAATTTTATTAGTTAAACTCTGGTTTATTTTGATGTGTTTCGCCATCAGGGACATGGTAAGCAAAACTTGGAAGTGGTGTACAGGTATATATAGGCCCCATTCTGATTGTTACTCAGCATTTATATCATGCTATCATCATATATAAACGAATCAGAGTCCTTTAAGAAAGTTGACGCCTTGGGGTAACGGAGCTTGTTCGAGAGACTCGGACCAGGTACAGCTATTACACCAAAAGTCCATTCATGATGCAGTTTACCCCACCCTTCCCTTCCCCACTCCCTGGAAATTAATCTTAATCAACGTGTACATTAACACTGCCATTCTGGTTTAGCTCTCAACAAAAAAATTATGCAGGATGTCCACTATGAATGTTGATGAAGAGAAGGTTCTTATCACTCCTCTCTGCTGTTGGCTCTGATCAATTACTTTTTTTAGCTTACCATGTTAATTTCATCTCTCTACTGTTTTTTGATTGTTACTGCTACATTCCACACACACCAACTTGAAGAATATGTCACCTTCTATGTAGTTGTATGATTTCCACTCTTAAACAACCCTGAAAAACAAAGATTAACCTTGTTTAGACATACCAATCCTTGTCTAGAAGAAAAAAAATAAGCTAATGTTGAAATATGGCAACTCTGAGCTAGCTGCTTCCTTTATTGTTTTATCAATATCACTAATTACATGTACAGCACATTCTTTTGTTTTCCTGTCATGTATGAAATTGAGGTTAATTTAGCTTTTGCTTGAAAATGGGACAAATCATGCCTTACGATGAATTTTGAATGCTTGGCATGTCCTCCCCACCCCCCCCCCGCTCCCTCATTAGACGAATCAAAATCTCAGTGCGCAAGAAGTAAATACACAGTTATTAACCTATAATGATGCTGAGTTCCAGGACGGCTTTGGGACAGCAGGGGTTTTCAACACCCACGCTAATCGAAACTAGGCTGTGATTTTCCTGAACTTTGCATGGGACCCTCGCAAAGATTGGAAAATTCTCATGGTTCATTTTGCCAAATTCCAAATTAACCAGGGAGGACGAATTCCATTTTTTAATCAATATTTCCTCTATTAGTCGTATGTTTATTAAACAGCTATAGTTTCTCCTGCAGTTCCCCCTGTTTTGGTAAGATGGTCTCAAGTAATGTACAACCAATAGTATCCCCTAGTTCAGACAATTGGGCACTGCGCATGCAATTGAGATTTATAAAATAAAGGTTTATGAATTTTGGGAATCTGGTACCCCTCTTTTACGACTAATTGAAACCAAGGTGGATGCCATTATTTTTAAATGAGACTCTGCTGGAGACGAGTTCTTTCACACAAAAATAATGGCATCCCAGTTTTGAATTTTGTCCTGAAGAGAGTGCTGTTCCAAAATCATACCTTTATCTTATCTTAAAAGGAGATTTATGATTCCGGTATTCTTTAACCTATACTTCTGATCTTTATGCTTAAATACAAGAAAGGACTGCCAATACCCAGTGACAAAAATTGAAAACCCATTGAGCACAAATAAATATACGCAACGAGATGCAAACATTGGCAGGCACATGCGAATGTAGCAAAAAGAAAGTATGAAATGAGGCATTTTTAATCAGAACCTGTGAGGGGGATTTTGAAAAAAAAAGAGCTGACAGAAAAAGCTTAAATTATCTAGTGCAAAAAACTGGGCACAGAGCGTCAAAAACGGATGCGAAAATGAAAGAAAAAGCTACAATTTTTACCTTTTGAAAGCATTAAAATACTGAAATCAGCTAAAAAAGCTGAACTCTCACAGGCCTGATTAATCGATATCAATAAGCAGCGCGAACTACCTGGGGTCAATTATCAAATTGAACTCAGGCATGAGGCAATGCGTATATTGTCACAGCTGTTTAAGAATCTTATTGATTTAGATAGTGAACCCTTACTATTCTACATCTGCTCGGGTCTCTGTTTATACATACCTCACCTGGATTGGCAAGTATTTCTTGCAGATATCACAATAGAACATAGCCCCTGACTTGGGTTTTTGGCAGTAACACTGTGGGGCTGTTATCTGGTGGGCCTTCCACTATTGTAGTACCCAGTGTCTTAGCATCAGTGACGTTTGCTGGAGAGTCTGACTGCGATTTACTGCTTGTTCTATAACATCAAATTTAGCAAACATGTCATCATTTGAGTGTGCAACAATAAGTTCACAAGTTGGCAATAGCTTGCCATGTGATACAGATAGGTGTGCTGCCATGATGAGGATAGGATAACTTTCAATTTGTCTTTCCTTGAGGCAGTGCTTGAGATAGTTCTTCAGGCCGGGGGGGGGACGTGTGTTGCCTGAAGATACACCAACGACTTTGCGCATAATAGTGTGATCTGAGGGAATTTGACAAATGGAGCTTTTTGCACGTATGATCTTTGCATTCACATGATTATGTTTGGTCTTGTACTTATATATTACGGGTGGCAACTATACAATTACCATTTAAAATGATTGTTAATTACAGCTAGGATTATACTGTGCCCCCCCCCCCGGACTGACGCAAGGAGTGCATTGTCAACACTTTCACGCTGCTAGTTGTATGTTGTGATTACAGCGCGTCTTTCTGCGAGGCACACGTTTAACACTGTGTGAAAGCAATGACACCTCCTTACTTCTAGATGAGGACATTCAAGGATTCACATGCCAAAATAAGTGGTTGGGGACTCAATCCTTTTCAGTGACTGGGACAACATTTGCATAGTTTCAAAGAGTGTCAATTATAACCTGTTTTTATACTAACTTGATGGCAACCTTGACTAGGGTCGTAGCAAGTTTTAAGGAAGGCCTTCAAGATTTCAACTCCTTGATTTTCCAAAATTCTGTGACATCATTTTGAGTGAAACTTGCGGATAATTAGATAAAATAGAATATTGTTATTGGGTAAATTGAATCACACTAATGTTGTTAGAAGTGAGAGCGGCAAAACAATTTTAGACTTGTTTAATATCTGTGTAACTTTTTCCAGCCAGTGTGGCAGTTAAAATGAAATGGTGATGATAAGGTGTAAAACACTCTAGGCCTACCAGCCGATATCTTATAGATATTCTTATGCCCCTTATCCTCTAGATATCTTATGCCTACCCCAGAGTATTCAATGATTACAACTGTATAGTGTAACATTTTAACAAGAGCTGTGTACTAATTTTTTTGAAATATTTAGTTTTGAGCAGTACAGGAGATGTTTATTTCCATGGTTATCAAAACAAACTCCACATTAAACCCTATGGGCAAAAGGCAATCGGAAAATTCCTCACTATGTATTTTCACATAGAGTCTGTGTTACGTAACATTTGAACATGTCGGCAAACATGAAAGCCTTGGTTTTGCAATTAGCACTGAAGCTGCGGAGCATAAAAGTAGCCTTATTATATCATGTGGAGTGGAAGAAGTTTGTAAGAGCAATAGCTGCCAGGTGTCAGAAATTCCATCAAACAACTTGTACGCCAAGTCTTTGGTCAGTGGCTTTGCACAGTTCTTCAGACCAAAACAGTCACTAAGAAACAATTTAAAGGGGCATTTTGTGATTTCCAGACCATTGGTTTAATTCATTGTTCACTAGAAATCCTTGAGAAAAGCTATTCACAATTTAGTTGATAAAGGGACCTTGCGCCAAGTTGCGGTTTTTGTTATGAGCAAATGCTTGTTTCCCACAGTCACATAGCCCCTATGTTAAAATTTTGAATAATGTTTACGGACAAAAAATACAAAATTGCAAATATCAGATAAGACGGAATTGCAAGTAAGATTAGGTAACATATGGATCCACTGAGGTTAACGGTTCAGATGATATAAAAATCTCATTTTTTAGGGGGGAGGGGACAGGCTGTGGATCACGAAAGCCCCTTTAAGAGCCACTGACTCAATTACATATACATGGTAGCACACAGATGTAGCACATGGAAGCTATTGCACTTATGACCACTTGTACTCACATGAAGATACTCTATTCCTGAGGCCTTCAAAGTGGGTGACCCAATAATGATCCAATTTTCAAATGTGGCTTTCTACCTCACATGTGAAAAGTATATCCCTAAACATCTGCTTAACACTTTGAGTTAAATCAGACCAGCATTTGGATAGCAAGTTAAAAGCAGTGGCGTACCAGCTTTTTTTCGGGGGGGGGGGGAACACATATTTCAGGCGAGGGCAAGCATATATTAAAATTTGTTTTAGAATAGTATAGGCCTATGTTGTTTCAATGTAACTTGGCTCGTGTGCAGGAAATCACTAATTTTTCAAGGGAAAGAGGGGGGCAAGATTCCTCACAAGGCAAGGGGGGCACTGACAACCCTGCCCCTCGGGTTTAAGCCACTGGCTTAAAAGTGAATATTAAATTGACCCATAGGCAGTCCTGTATTAATTGGAGGCATTTTTTGTACATACCATCAAAAGGAAACCTTCCAGGGCCTTACATTTCAGCGTATAGTGAGAAAACTTTCTTCCGTTACCAATGGATAAAGTGGGGCCTGAATTGTCCCATCAGGCAGGTCACCACTTTTAAATCAAATACGCACATTTTTTTGAAGAGTGCCCCAAATTTTCAAAATTTGATATCGTTCACAGTTTTGTTAGTAATTGTCTAGGAAACTACACCTGCAAACGAGAATGCTCAAAAAGGCGTATTTGGTAAATTAGAATTGGGATCCAGATTGCACTTAACGGCATATCTGGAAATGCTAAGTTTAATGTCCTCCATGGTGAAATTGGCCACCCCTCAAGAAAATTACCCGCTAACTTACTTGCCTGAACCAATAAAGACAACTAATGGATGAGTGCAGACATGTAGAATGGCGCTATTCCCAGGCTATTTCATATTGGAAGGCCTTTTCAGCAGCCGTTGATATCGGAGCTCTCCGATATTAATTATTCCAATTACAAATCCCTTCGTTTTGTGACACAGACCATTTTTAGCTTAACCATTCACATAAACAAAAACAAAAGGTATCGTTTACTAACCAGTTTACCCATGCAAACCACGTTAAAATCCCAAAATTTTTGAAAATTGGGGCCTCTTAAAAAAAAAATGTGCTTTATTGTTAAGTGTAAAACGTGTTGAAAAATGCAATGTGTATACAAATACCTTTACATTTTCTTTTGGAGTTACTTGTTGTCTTCTCTTGATTGCGGTTGGAGTTTCCTCTATGGTTGGAGGTTTACCTCTCCATAGACACAAATCAATTTCATCAATCACCCCTCACCCTGGATTGAAATACATGATATAAAATCCAACGTTGTGGATGCACTGATTGCAATGATTAACAAGCACGATCATAGAAGTAATTAGCTCATTTGGTAGAATCATTCTGCCTTGCTGGAGGGCATGATTGCTCAAAGGCCTAGGCCCACTGCCAAAAATTGTGCAGAGCTGCCAACATTAAAATTTTGGAATCAGGGAGATTTGATTGGAATCCGGGAGATTTTATTAGAATCAGGGAGATTTTTTTATTTGTAGCGAGTTTTTCACAGTTGTAACATCTACTGTAGGTCCTCAAGAGGGTTAGGAGCCCATCAGGGTTTTCGGAAACTTCCGAGAAACTGAAAAAGGGGTTTCTTCAATTCTTCCAGAGAAACTGAATAAAGTGGAAGAAACTGGAAGAATAAAGAAATGTATTATGAACAACAACTACATTACCTTACCTCATATTCATCTGCTTTTGCACTTCAAATCAAGGCTACTTTAAATGTTTTATTTCCGACAATCTTTCTTAAAATTAATTACAAGTTTTATAGCATGTTAGTAACCTTGCAAAAGTATTAGTAATTTGTTCACAATTTTGTTTTGTCTAGCACTCAATTATCAATGTGATTGTACCCTTTACCAAATCTTTCCATGTGCGCATTATATTCACAGTTTGTAATTGTATATGCAAAACACTGGAACGCTTTTAAAATCTCTATGGCCAATTTGTTTAATTTTAAAACACAAATCCCATAAAAGTAGCAACCATTGTTCTTTTGTTTTAAATGTTGTGTATATCTAACTTTGTATTGCTTAGTGGGAAACCTGGGTTAGGAGACTGTCACATTTGTTAAATAAATTTAAGATTTTCAATTCTTTTACCGGAGTCTCTGCTTGGCCCTTGCTGGTGTGAAAATTGTCTTCATTTCTTCTTCCATATTTGTTTATATTTAGTTTAGGGCCCCTTGTGAACAATGCCAATTAATTATGCAATTGCCAATGGGTTACGTAGGCTGGTCCCTGAATGGTTATTTTAAATTATTTCACTATATTTCATTCACTGTATAATTTAAAACCACAAGTGTAAATCATTGGCTTTAAAATGAACATTTTACAAGACTTTTTTAGTTTCTTCCCCGCTTTCCGTGGAGAAACTGGAAAGAAACCTGTTTCTTCCAAGTGGGTAAAAAAACCGCGGAAAAAACATGTTTTTTTCCACTGTGTAAGAAACTGATGAACCCTGTGAGCCAATGGATGTGTTGTCTTAAAGATTTAATTGAAAGGTTCCCCCATTAAAGACAACTTCAGTGATTTGAAAAAAATTTGAATTGAAGGAATAGCTTCAAAGTGAAGGAAAGTATGTAATTTCATAAGTTACCTTTTCCAACGAAGAATTGACAGAAAAGACGGAACAGAGAAGGAAAGAAAACGGCAGTGTTCGAAAATGATTCCCCATTCAATTACGTGTTGTAGTAAAGTGTCGAAAGGACGTTATTGGACTTAAAATTTCCGATTTGTCCGTATTAGGTTGCTTCGGTCTTATCCATTTGCAGGGTATGGTTTGTGCGGATACCCTGTAATGTTACATATGCAAAAATCTGATTTTTGATGATTTTTGTCTATTTCTGATTAAGCAAAATCACTGAAAGTGACCTTTAATGAACTGTCGGTAGGGTGGGGAAATTAGTTCATGTGGGACGTTGTTAATTTGGATTTTTTCTCAAAAGGACATGAAAAGGGCCAACAAAAAGGTCAACTTAAAGGTTCGTAACTTGAAAACGGAGCCACCTACATACTTATGAAACTGCATCATGAGATAGAGCTCTTAAAATAAAGCTTCCTGAAAAAAAAATTGCAGGGTCTGCCGTTGACCAGCCCCATTAGGGAACTGTCAGTGGAACAAAGTCCACGGCCAGGCACTCCTAAAATAATTATAACCAAACAATTTGCATTAATGCCATGATGGAGCCAGCAAATACTCAAAAGGGGCAAACAGCAAAATCACAGCAGTTTATTATCTTTGTAGGCCTATCCCTTTGACCACTGGAGTTAATTTGTTACAAAGTTAAGGACATAGCATATAGAACTTAAATGGTTTAAATAGTAAAATATTGCTGTGCTGGTCCATTCAAAAGTCGGGAGGAGGGGAGAAAAAACCATGTCTGAAAACATTTGAAAAGACTTGTAGACTTTATTATAAACTTGTGTCTTTAATTCACTTTGTAAAGACTATTATCCTTTCTGCCTAACTGTGTTACTTATTTCATTTACGGTATAAGTTTTATTTTATTCAATAAACACATCATTTTCCATATTTTGATTCAGAAAGTACTCCGAATGTCGGCATGGGTCATTTCATACATAGTGGTGGATGTATAAATGCCGACTTGTACTTTTCCGTACAAAAAATGACGCAAAACACCGACAATCGGGGAAGTACTTTTTCACAAGTAAAATACTCTTTGAGGGTGGAAAATCGGGAGATTTCGGCACTCAAATACAGGTGAGACGGGAGATTGAGTCAGTTCCGTGTGAGTTGGCAGCTCTCTCTGACTGGGACTGGCGGCAGGAAGGGCATCCGGTCCAATTATCTTTTGCTCACTTAATCCTCACACAGCATTTTGCTGAATGCGAGGTGAATCGGCCACCCTGTTTAGCAGGGACAAAAACGGATTTTAACACTTCTTTTAACACTAACTAAACGAAAAGGCAGAGAGTTGCTGTACAAGGAAAACACTTGTAATTGTAAAATATATTGAAATTTAAAAAGAGACATTCAAAATTCATTTGCTTTTAAGGTGTGCAGTAATATAATGCATGGTTGGCACCAGGGGGTGTGACATTGACTCCCCTCCCCCAGCCAGAAGAAAATGACCAGATTTTTTGCAATAATCAGCTTTGGGGCCAAAAATCACCAATGTGGGCAAAAAATTGGTTTAAGAAAATGCAGATTTGGGTTGTTTGTCCTCAAAAATTTCACACCCCGATAACCTATGCCTAGAACATGCCAGTGGAGAATACATTGCTGTCATAAGCTCAATTTCCATGGTTGATTAAAACACCTGTGGCAAATACACCCAAACTGCATGAAAGTAGCATGGGCCCTAAGATTGGAAGGAGAGTACTGATAGACTTTATAAGTAGTTTCTCACCAGCGACGAAAAATCCAACTGTCTGCAAAATGTCAAAAATCATATTTGACCATAACTGGTAAGTTTTGGTTCGATTCATTTAAAATTTTGGTGGCCATTTTTTTTATTTTAATAGTCATTTCCTATCATTATTTCATTCTATGCTACTTTCATCTTACCATAGCCATTCATTTCTTGAAATGCTGAGGGTCTAACCAATTACTACTCCCAAAATCACTTTTTTAAACCCGGGCATATAATAAAATCATGAGGTCATATATATCCATGCTTGTGGCATGTAACATTCTTTCCTCCCCCCCCCCAAATATGTCTGCTTCAAAAATTATCCAAACTACATTTGCCCTATAGAAATTTAACTGGATTCGCGGTTCTCGGCTTTGCGTGCTCACTAGATGGAAATAGGTGAGCCGCCCACCCCCCACCCAGCCTATTTCAACTCAACCTCACAGGGCCTTGACGTGCTGTAAACCCTTGACCTCCTCAACATATGAGGGATCCCAAGATGTATCAATGACAAAGTTTGGTTCCCATTGAACGTCAACTTTTCAATATTGAGGTGATTTAAAAAAAAAAACTAACAAAATTTTAGTGCCACACATTACACACACACATTGACACGCACCACACACAGATGCTAAGTGGTCCTGCAGCTATGCTGGCGGCCCACCAAAAAAAGCCAAAAACTTCCAATCTCAATTTGAATTAGAATATGACGTAACCTCCCGTCACTGGTTCTTCTTCCGCATAACTTGACATTAAGTACAACCATGTGAGATCGAAGAAACAGCGGAAAGCAATCTGAAGAATATCATGACTGTTTGGAGGTAAACTAGTCCAATAATTGTATGATTTGACCCCACACAAAATTTTGGCAACAGAAAAACAATTTTGGTGTTAATTACTCGAAATAGTCCAAAAATAATATATAAAAGTCTACCAAAATCAACCTGGGAACATTAGAAATAAGGGAAAAAGGGGAAATTAAAAAAAAAAATGTAGAATTGTTTCAGAAATGATTTGAACTGATTGTACCAATTATTGGGCTACTCTAAGGTTTAAAAAAAAGGTTTATAGTTTGCCCTATCTACGCATTATAGTTTTAGTGACAATAGGCTATTATCAGTTCAAGGTCATCCTGATGGGGTAAAATTCATAGATGGTCCGATTTTGATCGGACTGGTTGTAAAACTGTTAATTGTCCCACTGAGAAATTAAATGTAAATTAGATTTCTTTGTTGAACTTTCTTATATAAGAATTACAGAGATATGACTAGGTGACCTCCCATGACCCTGTAGCCCCCAGTCACATTTTGCATTCCAATATGCAACGAATTTTATAGATGTGCCAACTAGTATTTTCGGGTTCTGTACATTAGACGAACCATTTGACACCATTTTTATAACGCACAGTATATCTGAAAATTTTACCCCATGTGACCGTTAACCTATATTGGACCCTTAAATATTGCAACTACACCGCAGAGAGTGGCAAACTATACCTTTTTTTAATCCTGGAATGTAAAACCAAAACACGGTTTTTTGGGGGGGGGGCATACTTTTTGAGCGTTTGATACTCTTCAGATTTTGACCCCTGTATAAAACTTAACCCTTAAAAATATATGTTCCACTCTTTGATTGTAGTAGACTTTTGATATGTTGTTTTTAAAAGGTAGTCTCAATACAATCTGTTGGAATTGATTATGTTGAAATTAGTGTTGGGTTAAGGGCAGCATTCTTCTATTTTGAATGGCCTAAAACAGATTGCTTACCAGACCCCCTTTGCTGATTGAAGGCCTGGGTAGAACAAGAGGGGTTCCCAGTGCGTTCCCTTTAACTATTTTGACGATAGCAGAATGACCTGCTGGAGGATGCTCTTGTGTTCATTTGAACCACCCAACCATCATCAAAAGGGAAGGGGAACGCCTAAAGGCCTCTATGGAAATTTGACCCCCAAAATTCTGCTCCGGACCATATGGTCCAGCACCATATGGTACTGGAGCATAGGTAATCTCGAGAAATATTCTAAGTCAAATTTGAGATGCACATGGTTCCAGGACCATATGGCAAACTATTGCTCCTTTGGAGAGTATTTGAATTAGAATATTTCTCCACTGACTCCAGGAGCATATTTTTTTTTGGCATATGAATCTTGGACGAATTGTTGCGTTCCAATAAAGCTACAGGAGCATATTCAAGCATATTTCAAATATGCTCCGGGGGCATTTTGACCTAAACTATTGGGGTCCTATTATTTATGCTCCAGGAGCATATCAATATGCTCCTGAGCTATTTGACTTGTTTCAGATTTTTATGCCTCAGTGGTCCTGGAGCATTAATTGGGCCAAAAATCTCAGAGAAGTAAGATAAGGGTGCACCGGGATTGCATCTCTAAGAGATCTTGTCAGACTATCAAGGAGGCACAAAGCCTGACAGTTATTTGACAGCAAATGGATAACATGAGGTATTTTTATCCCCAATAGAAAAGGAAAACAGTAAACACTTGCTGTGTTCGGTGACTGTATCCCTTCAGAGTAATCAATGCATAATCAAAAAATTCTTCACAACATCATTAAATCATATTGAAAAGCGCAATACGGTTATATAATTAAACCTTGGTTGGGCACTGTATAGCAAGATACCAAAGCACAGAAACGCTTGGCACTTGACAATCTAATTAAATTTCATTTCTCATTTTTGCTCACAATTTTTCATATACACTTTCTGCAATTTGTGTTGAAATTTGCAAATAGGTCCCTATTAGAGGAAAAGGTCGTGGTTTAGTTCTATCGTCTTTAGTGCTCTTGAAGGTGCTAATGCGCATAACACAAACCAGCCATGATTCATCGGTGTCATTATACTGTTTGTAGTCAATATTCCTTATTTTTCCATTCAATTCACATGGGCTATCGGAACCTGTGTTCACAAAGGGCGCATTGCTCTTTCCGGGGCTTCCCCTGATTGTACATGCATGGCCCCATGCAGCAATTGGTTGGAAAAAGATCACATGACATGCATTTTGCATGGTGTGACGTTTATTAATTAGCATGTGCTTCGATTTGTTGGTGGTTTTGAGGATTCTTTCACCGTTCTATACCCCCCCCCCAATTGGCGTTGCTGGGTGTCGCAATGGAAGTAAGTTAGTGGTGCTCGTTGGCCAGATACCTTAGACTCCTGTTATAAAATTGTTGAGGTCCAGTAAAAGGTTGTTAGTACAATGCTGGCCACCATGGGCTGTTTCCTCACAAAGGAAGTTTCTGTAAATGACCCAATCTGACAATTTCTTTCTGACCAACTTATGAATCAGAAACCTTAATGAACCTGTGCTTTATTCCGAGAAGGGTTCCGAATTCATAAATGTGTTCCAGAAAAAGTGTGTCAGATTTGGGTCAGGTTACGGAAATCCCCTCAATGAAAGTCCACTGGAAAAAAATTTCCACTGCAGTTGCAACTTGTTTTGTAGGGGGAGTAAAATATAATCTTTTGTTTTTTTATTATAGCATTATAAGGTTCGAAAACTTCTAACAAATGGTTAAAAAGTACATTAGTAAAATTGGTATGTTTCCATTCCAAATTTCTGTGGCTTGTTGATTTCATTTACTGCCTTTGGTTCCCGGTAGTCATGTAGAGTCAATCGTTGTTTTTTTATTTCCTTTGGCATTAGGCCAATTAATTCTCAAAGTGATTGGATTGCTGTACTAGGAGTTTCATAGTAAAATTGGACATTAGGCCCCTATGGGGACACCCCTGGGTGGGCTTGAGGGGAGGGCACCTTGGGAAGGCACCAGGAAAGGGCCACCCAGCACCACCTTTATTTTTTGGAAGGCAGCACCAGGGACCCCGCACCCTGTGGCACTGTAACCTCTATAAAAAATGCATTTTTTACGCACAAGGGTGCCCTGTTAGATCTCCAAAGAATGACGGCAAAGGGGAGGTAGGCGCCATTTACACAAACTCCGGCCAACGCAGTATGGTGCTTAAATTGGACGCCCCCTCATTGAGGAAATCCTGGATCCACCCCTGAAACCCAGCAGTGTATATAAGCAAATTGCACCACATAAATCCATCATATTACTTACTAATATAATATAAACACCAACAAAAATATACCAGTATAACTCTGTTGATCAATGTTTTTGCCAGTTTGAGATTTTTAATGTCTTCACAATGTACACCATGCATTTACTATAGTTACACTAAAGAATTTAAACTGAGGCAAACCTTGTATTCTACTCTGTGTCTTTAATTTGTGAATTTAATTGCTTTTCAATGAATCCACTACAATTTACATCTGTCTACAGGTACAGTTTGTAAGCAAATTTATTGTAGTGTAAACATTGGCAGCTGGGGATAATGGTGGAATTGGTCAGATTCGGTAAGGTGTTGGGGACCGCCTCTTTTAGTGAAGGTCATGGAACCGTTGGAGGTGTACATTCTGGTGTGTATGTGATTGTATGTCAAGACTGTAACCAAGATGTAAAATGGGTATGGAGTCTAAGCAGTCGGTTTACCATCGGGGAAGTGCTTGGAGCACACACGGTGATGAATTTTGTTCTCCCATTTGAGGCCAGTTTTTGGATCTGTTTTGTTTCATAATTTGTTCCATTTTACGTGCTCTGGGTCTGTCCTCTCTGTGGGAAAAGGGTATAGGGTGAAATGGCGTGGACAAATACAGATGCCAAGGTCCATTGCGAGTTTATGATGTAGGTTTGGCAATCTTTTTGTGCCCCTGATTCAACTGTAATTACCCTTTCCGCAAACCAATTAAAACTGTCACAATCTTCATCATCAGTTAGTCATCTATTTCGTCTCATCAGAGGGAAACTGGAAACTTGAACAAAACAATGATGGCTGATTCTTAGATTTTTTTAAGTGGTAATGAAAAAGTACTCATTTTACCATACATGGTCGAATTTCTTCACATTGGTCCGTTGTCAAATATGGTGGAGCTATATTATACTTGTCACACAAAAAGTATGTTTCAATATTAAAATATTTCAGGAATTACAGAATATATTACAACATATTTGGTGTCATTTTGTTGCTAATTTTGTTCTTTCTTAAATGCAATAATATCATTTCATGTCATTTGAGTGGAATAATAGATTATAAGCAAATTTTCCATCCCCTGAAAAAGTATTCACAGAAGGAAATTGTAGTGTTTTGGGCAAAATCTAATGTTTTCCCCTTCCAATCATAGGGTGGTTCTGTAAAACTAAATTCTTTCCAAATGTTCGGAGTTATGGCCATTTACCTTGTCAATGCCATTTAGGAATGTTCAGATTTCTGTCTTCACATAAGGGGCTCAATCACTGCAGTTTGACGACACTTGCATAACTCTCGCTATTCTTATATAGACTCATAGCGCACTCTCAACAACAGTATGAGGCTGATCCATTTATCATGGACGGACTTTTTCACATTTTTGATACACATAATGCCTATAAATAACTCTTGGCCTTAATAGCTGGGTTTTTCTTCTTATTAAGGTAGAATAGTATCTTGTCAATTTCTGCCAAGTACAGTCAAGGTGCGAGAATGTGTTTACTACAAAAAATGAAACTGCGCCTAAAGTCATTTCATGGACGGATAGAATTGTGGTTTTCTTCAGTTTTTGTATTCTTTTCTACTTTCTCTCTACACTTTGCAGCATTTTGTTTTCACTCACCAAATTTATATAACGCTGATCCTAGTCCTCATACAACACGACCAAACACGGTCCCTTCCAAAACATCATTTCCCTTCCAAACATCATTTCTCTTAGTATAATACCCTATCATGACAAGACCCCATCGCAGGCCTTTTCTAAAGGTCTGCCTTGACTAAGGTCATGCACGTAGAGGGATTTTCTAGTGGCAAAAAGCAACATCATTGCTGATGTGTGTAACAACCTCCAATGTGATGTCCTATGTCTGCAGGAACAACCCACAGCGGAAATCGACAACCATCGCCCAACCCATACCAGGAAATGGTCTTAGCCAGCGAAAGACCACATATAGTATGGAAGTGCTATATATTTCATGAAAACAAGGCTCCAATGTAAAGCCACATCAATGTCTGCTGACATAACATTGAAACGTCCCTCACTATTGATCGCATCTCTGTCACAGTACATCAGGTATCCAAACCTCCATCAGTGACTCAAGCACCCCCTAATTCACAGCCTCGTTAAATCCCACAAACCTCACTTCTTTATTGGCGATTTCACAGCCATGGTACCCATGGGGCTACAATGAACCTCATAAAGACGGACAAGCTGGCGAAGAATGGATAGACAGTCAACATCTACGTTCCTCCATGACTCTTAAGCTGCTCCCAACATTTTATAGTGCCCATTGGAAGAGAGGGTACAACAACCCTGATCTGATTCATGGACTGACAACGAACTTCACAAAATTGTCGACTTGTAGAAATAGGTAATATTTTGCTACTAAAAGCCAGTGTGACTTATACAGGGTGTCCCAGAATGATTAGAACCCATCGATACCCAAAATGTTTTATTTTTTTTTTTAATTAAAATATTCTATATCAATTTTGTCTAATGTTCATTTGGTGTAATATCCAACTTCATTATACTGTAACCCTTCATAAAGAATTGTGAATCGTGAAAATTGGACTAACCAAAGTGGAAAATACACGTCATTGTGTTAGAGGTGCTGAGTCATCCTTTGGGCAAAAGTGAAAACATGCTGTGTTGGTTTATCCTCGATCCCACAAGCCTTTTTTTTGTATCACATTATCCTCTTTTGGAAATCTCTTATTAGCACTTGATACTTTTGATTTTGGTACCCTGATATATAGCTATGGTCATTCTCTTTCCCTGATTACCAAGATAAGTACCAGCAAGCCCTTTCTGCATCACACTGACGTCAGAAAGACCATTAGGCAGCAAATAATTGTTAATTTCAGAAAACACAAGTGCACAATAGGCTAAATTAAAATTTTGCACCAAAATATTAGGACTATCAGAATTTTAAGCTGGTTTTAGGCTCAAATCATGGCAAAAGACGCTTTTATAATACATACAGAGGGTTTTAGTGCTTGACCCTCTCTGCAGAAAAGTACCAAAAGAGAATTTGCCTATGCTTGTTTGGCAACCACTGAGGCTTTACTGTCTAGCGAGGTTTTATGACATAAATTTTGACGTCGTACGGGCATATTAGTACTCTCTTTGGTAGCGAAGGAAAAAGGAGTACCACAGCTCTCTATTTGTACCACAATCACACGTTTTTTGAGTGTTTAATAAAGAATTCACGAAGGGAGTTCTAAAAGCATGTTGAAAAAGCTTGCCAGTAAGAGGGTAAAAGTATACACATACATTTTTTCACTTAGGCAAAGGATGCAATCAGCACCTCTAACACATTGAGTGTATTTTCACTTTGGGGTTGTCGATTTTCACGATTCAAATTCTTATGAAAGGTTACAGTATATGAAGTTGGGGATATTAAACCACTTACCTAAGTTTATGATTTTCTATGGAAAAAAATAAAACCTTTTGGTATGCGATTGTACTAATCATTCTGGGACACCGTGCATACCTTTTTTAATACAAGAATAAAATTTTTTTTAAAATACCAACTTACTTGAAAGAAAACAGGCCAAAATATATGTATATAGTTTTTTGTCATGGACGGACCACACTTTTTGCCTTTGGTAGTGTCTGTTCCATGACAGAAATTTATCAGAAAACTTCTACTTTTCTAAAGATGGCTCTAATGAATACAGTAAGTTCTCGAACCCACAACATTCCCCTGCCCGCCGTTGGGCGTAGTAATTGCGGTTAAATAACACAACAACTTTAAGATCACAGAGAGGATCCCTGACTTATGACATTGTAGTGATGTGACCTTGAAATTCGTACAAAGGTACTACACTCCCACGTTTCATGCCATCACCCAATTGTAGTGATTTCCTTCCCCCAATGACCTTGAAATGATATTGAAAATTTTTGGTAACTAAAAGTTGACTAAACCCACCAATTTCTAACCATAACAACCATTTGTAGTTGTATTTGACCTCTATGTCCCCCCTGATCCTGATGAGCATTCAAAATTTCCCGCACTGAATGTTGACAAACATCCACCAAGGGTCATGAACCATCAAGCATTTGGAGTGATTTGACTTTGACAACCCAGACAGAGGGTCGAACCGGTACGGATGGTACTGATGTTCCGTACCACTTTTTTTGCTAAAAAAAAAAAAAAAGGAAAAACAAAGAGAGAAAGGAAGAGAAAATAACATGGTGGATTTTTTTCGGTTTAATTTCTCCTTTAAGTCCATTTTCTTCGTCTCGACAACATGCTACACGTAGGCCTACGGTCCAATCCTTTTTCTGAACCGTCTACGTACACCTTTGACCTAAGTCCTATTAACTTCGGTAAAATTTGATCTCCAAATGACGAAAATCGCTGGCTTTTTTTGCCCCCTTATACTCCCACCAGGGGCCTCTGCCTCCCCCTCTGCCCCTTGGATCCCCGCTGGGGGGTAAACACCCAGACCCCCGTCATCCGTACCACCACTTTATTTGTGTTCCGCGCCCCTGACCCCAGATGACCTAGAATGACCTTGAAAACATTGGTATCAAATGACTGACTACCACCAACCATGTTTCTGACCATCAACCATGTTTAGTGATTTGACCTTGGAGTATCCCACATGACCTGAAACTGACCTCACCAATTGTTGGTACCAAAGGTGGACCACCCACACCAAGGTCCCTCAGCCTACCACATTTAACCATGTTTAAAGTAATTTAACATAAGCCCATTTTTTACAGGCATTTGACCTTAGACCCAACCCCACATGACCCATCTTCTCCGAACTCATCTGCTGCCTACTTGAGGACCATCTTATGGTACTAAGATGGACAACCCCTAC